>WSXT02008678.1:0-14732 GCA_011762715.2 Neuroterus valhalla | reverse complement strand
GGATTTTTAACACAAATCTTTTTTTGAATTCAATTTATAAATTGCATATTAAAAAATTAAATTATTCAATACATTTTCTACAAATCAGACTCATAAATCGGAGATCCAAATTTTAGAAAAAGAACAATTTTTCCGAAATTGGGGAAAGAAACAATTAGAATAATGAATCTCGATAATTCATTAGAATAATAGGTCCGTAATTAAGAGACAAGGAGCGCGCGCGTGACGCGCGCGCTAAGTGATTACTAGTGAAACTAAATGCTTGGTGTTCATATTACATAAATTGAGAGGTTCCATGGTAGTAAAGACCCTAAAAATGATTTACTATGCATTCTTTAATAGTTTCATAAAATATGGAGTCATAGCTTGGGGTGGGGTATATCCGAATAACTTAAAAATATTACAAATTTTATACAGCAGATTGTTAAGAATTATTTTAATAATTTAATAAACATGTTTCTGACATCTAATAGCGTCACAAGAAGAAAGGCAATTCTGATACCACAAAGAAATAAAACAGTAAGCGAAAAGTATAGTTATATTAAGGCAATTGTATGTTCAATGAAATTTCGATTCATTTAGAGACCTTAAACAAAAACAATACCGCGAAATGTAAATTAAAAGAATGGATTAGGAAAAATGAATGATCTGCTGAAACATGGAATATATTTTAGTTGTTGAATTATATGTTACGATTGTTAATGGTAACTCGTATTTTGTTCAGAATAATAACGAAAGACGATTCAAATTCAAAATGGGAATTTGGAAAATTGAAATTAGTTATAGTTATTAATTAGGCTTACCAGTCCTGCAAACAAGTAGCTATGTGTACCTCTGTGGGATTTTACTGGAGTATTGCGGAATGTAATTCACCAATGTAAATTTACTGGTTAAATAAATACAAATACAAAAATTTATCAATTCTCCAATTAAAATTCATTAATAGCTGATAAGTTTACCCATCTAATACAGCGGGCTCATCATCTAAGTTAAACTATGCCAAGCGCTCCTTATCTTCACAAGGGAGAATGGCACATTCTTGGAAGGCCGATTCAGGTGCCAAATATTTTGTGAATAGTTGTGAATAGTTATCACCTTATGTTATGACTGTATGCTATACTGGAAGGCAAATCTTCGTCTTTACAGCGAAATTTGTTTCTGAAAAATTCCACGCTCGTTATATACTCCCGTTATGAGATGGTCGATCGCAGTCACGACGCTTCACGTTAGCGTAACACAGGCCTGGGCAGAGAAGAGAAATCGGCTCAAAAGCCATATGTTCTATTTCCGAGCACTTCTAACACCGCTTTTCTCTGCTCAGCTCGGAAGACCTCGGGTGGTGGTAATTTTGGTCGCGTAGAATGGGGGGCTCAGTGCTGCAGAAACATAGGGTATCGAAAGGTGCTTTAAAAATGTATGTCCCTCTCCGTTCTACTTATTTATAGCTACCATTTACTTCACTTGGGTACCCTTTTTTTCTTGACTAGTCTTTATTCATTCTTCCAAAATGTCCAAACCATCTCCACAAATTCCTATCAATCGCACATATCCCGCAGGAATCGCATGCCAATGGCTTTCAATTTGCTCGTATCCTCTCCTCGATATTTGCAGATTCCGCTACCGTACAGCACCGGGGATGCAAGTACATAATTATGCGTCATAATTTTTAGCTTCATTTGTTACATTTTTACTATGTTAATTTCCAAAAAGACCCACTACATGAATACATGAATTCAAGTGTTTCCGAAAGGCTGATCGCATGTATTCAAGTAGTCCATTAAATAGCGTGCTACATGAGAACACGTATCAATGTATTCCCGAAAGGCGGATCACATGCATTCACCTGTAGGTGAACACTTGAATACATGTATTCATGTAGCGCGTTATTTAAAGATTACATGACTACATGTATTCATGTAGCTTGTTATTTTACGGATTACATCAATACATGTATTCAAGTATTCACGTACTTCTTGAATACATGTATTGAAGTAGTCAAAATGTAATCGATTACGAAAAGTGTTTGATTACGCCCATCTCTGATTACAAGTTAACAAAATGCTCGTGGTATTCGCTTGCATGTTTGAGGTCGCCTAGGTGCGCGTCGCTTTCGGATTTTCCTAATTATTTATTTTATGGAATCTTCAATCTTCCCTATTACGAGTTTGAGGGTCTTCGTTCTCTTTACGAAAAGTTATATAAGTTCCTTAAACTACTTATTCTAACTTAATTGTAACCCTCAAACTACTTATTCTAACTTAACTGTAACCCTCAAACTATACTATCCCGGCTATTTCGTATTAATTACATATTATGCGCCTATGACCGAGCAGCTTCCAAGAATTCCATTTCCTCTTACTTTTTCTCAATATCATAGTTTTCTCGACTTTTTACTTTGATGTTCTGAAAATCCTTTTATCTGGATAAACCCTTGGCCTTATCTGCTCTTAGTTCTTCTAGTCTCTTCATCTATCCCACTTCCCGATCACTTTCATCCAGTGTTCCTCTCACACAATCACTCACACTGCTGCCTTCCGCTTCACACTTATTTTCACGACTCTATTTCAAATCCACACACTCTACATATTTTCTCCTGTTCGTCCAGCCAGTATCGACATGCTTTTACTCCCTCTTCCATTCTGAACCGCAACACTGGAAATAGGTTTTTCATAGTAAAACTTTTTTTATTGATAGATTTTACTCTTGATGCAAGTATATTACAGATTCTTTAGTTCAATACGTATAAATTGACCTATTATATTAATGAGTTTCATCGAAAAGTAAGGGAGTTATGGTCATTTTTAGCATTTGAAAAATGAGTTCTCATAGTAAGATTTGTTTCAGACACATTATTCACAGTTGATGCAAAAAAAAATTCCTTGGGTGGAGATGAATCGATTGACCTGCAGTATTATTTAATTTTATCTGAGAATAATGGAGTTATTGTCATTCATGATTTTCGGAGTATAGGTTTTTCGAGTCAAATTTTTTCCAGAATAATAATTCGAAGTTGATAGAAAAACTTAAAAAATTCCTTGGTTCAAGACAAATCAATCGATCTATGATATTTATATATATTTCATCAAAGGGTAATATAGACATGATAATCTACAGCATTGGAAAAATCGATTTTCCTAGTGAATTTTCTATCTGACATATAATTCGAAGTTGATACGAAAATATACAAAATTTACTAGTTTGAGAATAAATAATTTGCGATTGTAATGAATAAATAAGAAAATTACAGCAAATAATAAATTGTTAGTAATACAAAGCTTCCTCAATGAGAAGTCAAATACATTCTCTAACGAGAAGCAAAGTGCTCCTGAAATGAGCATCTTATAATTATAAATATAAACAAAGTTGAAACAACCGGGATGGAATTCACAGCTAATTTAACTTTGTCCGATACTCTGGATCCCCCACTTATTTTACCATCTTATACCTATTGCTGTACTGTGATTCCATAATTTTCCTCAATTTTTCCCCTCCCTGTCCTATTCTCATCTCCAATTATATCTCCTGCTATTCTACACTCTCTTCTTGAATACCACATCCTTTCCTCATTCGCTGTCTTCCACCTTTCCATTTTTAACCTCATGTTTTACCTTCTTCTAAACTTAGTCTCACTCAGGCATGCTTGTGTGGTTTTGCTTCCCTCTTCCGATTCTCACTAAACTTCCATGCTCCCTTCAATAGCTGAACAACCATTTTCTCATCCCGGTTCTTCTCTTTACATATGTCCTGGACAATTCCAACTTACCTTCATGACCCATCCCCAGAATCTGTCGTGAAGACTCTCCACTCTCTTTTGCTCTTTCCACTACCAAAATTTCTTTATAAGTTATGTAGCGACAAAGTGGGCTGTGTGGAAACTGGCGAGCATATTTTGCCATTTTTTTGAATAACGTGAAAAATTCTCTTTTCATTGATGAGTTTTCATCAGTGAACGAAGTTTATCCTTTTCGGAAAGCGGAATTCATACTCACATAAAATATAGTAATAAATATTATGTATTCCTACTGGAAACACTTCATACGGCCCTGACTTTTTACGTTGAGCGTGCTTGATATAGCTCAAAATCATATAAGGCTATACTTGAAACCGTGCTTCAATCGATGTCCCAGTATATCTAGAATTCGTATTACACTTTAGTCAAGAGGTGTTCATTTGAACGATCAAAAGTAAAATACAAACATTATTTTTCTGCTCCACTTTATTTTGCATTATTCGGTATCCCCAGTCGTACTTAAAAATAGGAATTTTTTATTTTTCTCCCGTTTATTGATGCATAAATCCGAAACGACTAGTCCTCAAAAAAAGTGGTTGGATGAAAATTGATAAGAATCATCTCTAAAAGACAGTTTGTTGGAGAACTCGTGCTTATTTCTAGGATATAAAAAAAGTAGGACTTGCATGTTGGTCTCGGTAGTAGAGCGTACTAGTTGACAGGTGGTACTAGAGTTTTACGGAATTTGAGCCGGAGGTGTGAATGGAGGGCGAGGGTGGAAGCTCAGGTGGTGAGTAAGGGCGCGAAAGGTGAGTTAAGGGTGGGAGAAGTAGTTTTTGATGTGTAGGGGAGATAAAGTTAGGTGGAATGGAAAAGGGAGATTGGGTTTACGAGAAGGGAGGTGAATTGTTACGTGAGGGATAGAGTTGTTGAAGGGAGCAAGGAAGTTCATAGAAGGATAAGGGAGAAAGAGTGGTGTATGCAAGGGCTTGCTTGAGTGGAGTAATGAAGGAAATGAGGTAAATGTAAAAAATAAAGATATTGCAGTAAAGCGGGAACGGAGTACAGAGACATCTGTCGGGTTCAGTAGGTAGTTACCGCAGTGATAGTAGTCTCCGTTACCGGTAGAAGTGTAGGAAGAGACCAAGGCTGAGGGTATTAAAGGTAGTGCTGTGAGTGAGGCAGACAGGAAGGAATTAGTATACGCGCCACTTTGCTCGGTGTCTAGCAGTGCGTGAAGGAAGGGGAAAAGGCTGGATTTGGAGACCGGAGGGAACGAGAAGGCAAGCGATACCCCATGCAAAAAAATGATATATCCCGCAAGTTACCTACAAAAATGTGAGAATAGCTGGAGAAGGAGACGATAGAGTTGTTAATCTTGCAAATCAGGGGGCTAAGGGAAGAAGTAGAGGGTATGCGGGAGGACGTGAGGGTTAGGGAAAAGAAATGAAAGATCTGAAGGAGAAAGTAGATGGTTTAGAGAAAGTGGCCATGTTGGTAGGGAAGGAAAAAGATGGAAGACATGGATAGGAGTCGGTTAGAGTTAAATGCAGAAAATTGTAAGGGTATGGTTAAGGTCCTTGGTTCCCAATTTCGAAGTAATGGAGAAGTGAATAGTCATATTAAGGAGAGAGTAAGGAGGGCAAACGTGATGAGGCAGGTGTGAGTATTGGGAAAGAGCTTGTTTGCAGATGACCTTGAAGGGGGATGGAGTTGTTCGACTTGCTTGTCATGAGCGTGCTACTGTATGGAGTAGAAGTATAGAAGTGGAAGGAATTTGAGAACGTAAATAGGGTACTGAAGGGGTACATTAGATGGACACTGGGGTTGGACAGAAGTACACCTAGTTGTATTATTGGGAGGAAGACGGGGAGAACGAGTGTAGGGATTTTCACAGGTAGCTGGACATGTAAGTATGAGAAGGAGTTCTTAGAAGAGACAAGAACTAGGCTGGTGAAAAAGTTTTGGCGCTAGAAGGAGGATAGGAGGGGAGATGGAAAAATGGAGGACAAGAAGGAAATATATTTCAGAAAAAGTGGTCTGCATGATGATGAACTGAGGTGAAGTCACGAGAGAGGAATAAAGGTGTATGAGGTTGTTAAAAGAGGAGGCATGAAAAGAGAGAAGCATACGGAGAGGAGAGAATAAGAGGATTAAGTTATAATGAGAAATTAGGGTGTGTTAGGACAATAGAGAGAGCACGACATTTGTGTGTGAAAGGAGAGAAAGGAAGCCAAGAGCTACTAGTGAAGATGAAATGTGGGAGTATGGGAGGCTTTAACAGGTTCTGGCTGCCTCAGAAAAGGAGAATCCGAGAATTGTTTGGGAAGGGTTATGCAAAGGTGATGGAAATGCAAAAAGGTGGAAAGGTGGGATGAGTATGGAGGAATTAATGCGTGGAAGAGGGGATAAAAGGAGAAGAATGTAGGAAGATAGTTGTATAAGGAGGAAAGGAAGTAGAAATGAGTGAATTTAGAATAATGTGAATAGAAGATAAGGAATAGCAAGTATGACATAGTAGATGAGGAAGCCTACTTTATATTCTATTGGTCTTCTTTTTAAATTAAACCTACTTGCTTCTTATCGTTTGCCTTATCTAAATTCTTTTGGACCTCTTCTTTCATGATCTGTAAATCCCTGAGTCTGTCCGTCCATTTATCTACATTCTGGAATTCAATGTCGCTATCATTTTTTAAATTTTTTCTAAGGTACTGAAGTGGTTCCAATTCACGGCCTAGGTTCAAAAACGCTGGCGTGAATTGGGTTGACGAGTTTTTACTTGTGTTTATTGCAGACTGCAAACCTTCGATGTGTTCATTCCAGGTAGAGTGGTCATTGTCTAGGTATGTTTTAATTATTTGCTTAATTGCTCTATTATAACGCTCTGTCGGGTTTGCTTGTAGGTAATATTTAGGTGTTTTTGTGTGTCTAATACCGGATTTTTTGGTTAGATCCCTCAAGGTTTTGTTAACGAATCCTGTGCCTTGTCGGTATGGAGAATCCTAGGTGTTCCTCAACGTGAAATGACACGTTTGTGAAATTCTAACTCTATTGTAATCCCGTTCGCTTTTTTCATCGGAATTATTTCCACTCAGTTTGTAAAAAGATCCACAAAAACTAAAATGTATTGGTTTTTTCTCTTTTTTGAAATCGCTGATGGTCCCATGATATCTGCAGCAATCATAGTCCAAGTTTCTTCAACGATTCTTTAACCCTTTAGCCCTATTTTTGGTTGGTTACTCTGTTTAGTTGTTTGACAGACTTGACAGTTTCTTACGTAATTGATTATCTCGGAATACATCCCTGTCCAGAAGTAGTACTCCGAAATTCTCGCGTGCGTTTTTTCGGAATCTAAATGTCCTGCTTGTATGTCGTCATGATTTTCTTCAAGAACTTGTACTCGTAATTTTTTAGGTACGACAAGTTTCCATGGTTTAGAGTCTGGTATGAGAGTGGATTTTAGTGGGTCTGTCCTGTAAAAATAGAGTTGCGAATCTCCGATTCGCCATTTTTCGCGTTCCTCCGGTCTTTTCTTAACTTGTCTCGTTTTTGTCGGATACCAGTCATCTGTGCGATCGTTTACGTCCGCTTTCGGTTTTTCTGCACAACAGGCTAACGCAAACGCGACTTTATTAGACGGTTCTCCTGATCTCAAAAGAGCTACAGGAACTTGATTTGAAGTTTCCTTCCGATATATGACTTCGTAGTCATATTCGAGGAGTTCTAAAGCCCATCTGGCTAGTCGGCCAGTAGGGTTTTTAAGGTTATGGAGCATTCAATCCTCTGCTTGCGTAAGCGATAACATAATTTATCCCGTCAATGGTTTGAGTAAGTACGGCTCCTATGCCCGTATTACTCGCGTCCGTTTCTAGGTGGAAGGGCTACGTAAAGTCTGGGCATGTCAAAATCGGTGCTGTTGTAAGGAGGTCTTTTATTTTCTGAAAGGCCTTGTCCTGTTCTCATCCCCAGTCCCATGTCTTATTCTTCTTCAACAATTTATTTAATGGTTCCATTATTTCGGCAAAGTGTGGAATGAATTTTCAACACCAACTTGCCATCCCTATCAATCTTTGTAATTGTTTAATATTTTTTGGTTTAAGGAATTCGAGGATTCGTTGTATTTTGTCATCGTCTATTTGGAGTCTGTTTTCATTTACTTTAAAACCAAGATATTTAATCTCTGAGCAGCCGATCTCGCATTTGTCCGGACTGATAGTCAAATTTGCGTCAATGATTTTGTCCTGTACTATGTTAAGGTATTTTAGATGGTCTTCAGAATTTTGAGTCACTATAACTATGTCGTCTAAATAACAAAAAACGTTCGGTTTCAAGTCTGGAGATAATGATTTTGTCCATTAGTCGCTGGAAGGTGGCAGGAGCTTGGTTAAACCAAATGGCATCCTTTTTAATTGATACATGCCTTTTCCAGGGGCTGTAAACGCTGTGATTGGTTTAGAACTTCCTTCTAATGGAATTCGTAAATACGCCAATTTTAAATCGATTTTTGATATGAACTTTGCTGATCTTAAAGTGTCAAGAATTTCTGTCATGAGTGGGATTGGGTAGAGGTACTTTTTGTATTATTGTTGATTTTTCGGAAATCTAAATAAAATCTACGATCCTTTCCTGGTTTTTTTTTATCATAACGTGAGGGTTTGACCAATCGGAACAAGATGGTTCTATTATATCTTGTTCTAGTAATTTGTCTACTGTATGGTAAATTATTTCCTTCATTTTTGGGCTCACGTGATAATAGCGCCGTTTAATTGGATCATGGCCCTGGACGTAAATTTTGTTTTTTGTCAAGTGAGTCGCCCTATGTTCTTTCCCCTAGTATATTTTCATCTTATTTTCTAATAATATTTCTAGTTGGGATTGTTGGCTTCCGTTGAGCTCAACAATACCTTCGCAACTTTCTGAGGAACTAATATTTTGTTCTCTCAATTTCCCCAAATCATCTGAAATATTATTTAATCTAATAGTTTTATTTTTAAAATCGATCCATTGATTATTATTATTATTATCAATGTCGGCTATTTTAATTTCTTTTCGAGAATCCTTATTTTTCTTCGGATTGGTGACCCTTTCATTTTCCCAAGGGTTGCTATATCGACCTTTTTGTATGCATTATCGTATTTGCTATTATAAAACATTTTTCCTGAATGATTTTTTAAAACTGTTTTCCTGATTCTAGGTTTTCCTATCTTAAACGAGTCTATGGTGCTCGTCTCGTCGCTAGTTTCTTGGGTGGGGATGTTCTCTAGGGGTTGGAATTTGTTTGATATAGGGATGCTCATGCTGTATATTTTGTCATTCTTATTCTTAATTTCTAGCTTATCCCTACTATCTACAGTTGTGTTATTCTTACTCCTAGTTTCTAACTTATCCCTACTATTAACAGTTTTAACTTCTTCATTTTCCTTAACTTTGAGGTCCGGTTTTGGGTGTGGTAAGGAGTTTGGGTGTGCTTCTATAGGATAGCGAGTGGGGGAAGTACCTGGAAGCCACCAAGTCTCTGAGTCGTAGTCAAGGGTCATCCGCAAGGATTTTATTGTATCCGTGCCCAAAATACCTACGGATTTCAATTTTGCGACTAATCTAAAACTTACATGTTTCACTTTTTTGCCGATGGTAATTGGTATCACTACGAGTCCAGTTATATCGACTGTTTCTCTTTTTGCTTCCATTAATTTATTCGACAGGGGTTTTAAAATAGATATTACGGAATTTTGGATTTCTTGCAGTAATTCCTTGCCTACATAAGAATGTGTGGCGCCTGTATCATCTGAAATTCGAAAGAGCTTATTTTCGAATGTTGTCATCATATGAAATCGCGTTTCGGATGTTTAATCTCTATCCAAATTCAATATTTCTGGCGTTCTTGTTCATTATCATAATTCCCCGAACTGTTTTCCGCATTTTCTATTAGAAATTCGATCACCGGTTGATTTTGTTCCCGATTCGAGCCTAAAGTCATTTGGTTGATCATGAGTAGCATTTGATTGTAGGGGTCAAATGGCTATTTTGAGGGATGTTTTGAGAATCTAGGTTAGAATTTGGTTGAAATCTAGGTCTGAAATTTGGTTGATAATGGTTTTGGAAGGGTAGGAATGGGAATCCGAAAGGGAGAAATAGGTATCCGTTTTTGGAATTTTTCCAGCCCTGGAAATTTTGGTTCTGTTTGTCTCCTTTAACATGTCTTTCATTATCAGAGTGTTCGCTAACATCATCTTTGTTGTTTTCTAAATTATTTTCATTTTTGTTTTCGATTTTTGGTTCTGTGATTTGTAAGACTTGACCTCAAATTTTCGACTTGGCTAGCTTGGTTTTCCATTCTTTTCGAAGGTTTTCATATGCTCTACGTGATTGCCATTCGCGATTTTTCTCGGATATAATCTTAAAATTTTACGTCTATATATGCATTTCCGAAATCAACGATAAAGTCAGATAGTGTCAAGGTCATTGATTTGATAACCACGTTTGAATCTTTTAAATCCTTCTAGGGAGTTTGCGGGACTGTCATCTTTATTGTTACGGAATTTAAATGGCCAATTACTCATAATTTGGAAAGGCGTTTGAATCATACCGACCGGAAAATAAGTTGCTAGAATCGTTTCGTTATTTAAATTATTATTGGGTTCTGAGTCTGTATCTGTATCTCTGTCATTAATGTGGATTCTAGAGTGGCTGATTGGCCTGTCCCATGTTGTCGAGAGTCTACGTGATCTGTCATGTTTTGGAAAATTTCTGTTCTCTAATGCTTCAATATTGTCTGAATTATGTGATTTTGAATTATAAGATCTTCTCTGTCTACGATCATCTATATTCTTTTAAGGGAATTGGCAGGGTTCTTATGAGCTCTCCCTAAGATTGAATTGTACCGATTGTCTAACACGTGAATCGTTTTTAGTTTTTCTATTGGTAGGTTCATTGAATTCTAATCTTTTTTCGAAAGAGCGATGATCTGAAGGATGTACATTCATTTTCAGGCTTCTAAGTCTCTCTTCCCTTTCCTCGAAAAATCTTTCGCTTTGTTGTTTCATAATTTCATTATATTTAATACTTTCTAATAATTTGTCTGACTTGTTTTGTCCTTGTTTTCTGAATTTTAATTTGAATCCTGATTGTCCCAAAAGAGCGTGTTATGGATTGAGTTTGATGCATCGTTTATGGTTTTATTTCCGAAAGGTAAATTCTGTCTGATTTATTTAGTTAAACTTTTGATTTCTGGGGTTTTTTTTGGAAAATTTTTTCGGAAGCCCCTACCGCGGCCTATTGATCTATTAATGATTTTTGGGATTGTTCCCGTGCTAGGAGGTGTAAGCGAGACCTGGTTTCTAATAACCGGTCTCATTGTGACATTTTTTGTACTCATGTCTGGATTTGGAAGAGCCATTGCACCTTCCAAGTCCAAACTGTCCTGGTCCTGGTTTTCCGCGCGCTCGGGGGTCTTGCCTCGTTAGGCGGGTCGGGTCTGTTATAGGAGGGGATACTATAGATGATGTCTGTTGTTCCTTCGGGAGTTCCCGTCACTTTTGACTTTAATTTTAATTTTATGTAACTGTTTCGTAGAATTTCATTTGGGAATTTATTTTAGTGTTGACTCGTCGGAGAATCCGACAATATTATTGTTTTTCTCGTGGGAGCTTTTGTTTGCTAGGTATTTCGTACGACCTTGCGTGGTACTAGCAAGGGCGAACATTGTACGTGCAAGTTTGTTAACTCGCACTGACACTTTCTTTGGTTCAGATAATAAAATTATTTAATTTCGAATAAATATAATTTTTCTCATTTAGGTTTAGTTTCAAAATTCCCTTAAGACACTTTTGTTTAATACCAAGAAAATCCCCTTTAATTGGTTCTCCTCCGTTAAACTTTTACCGAATTTCCCGATTTTTAATGGAATTTTTCACTTTGCTTCCGATATCGGTTCGCCTTATCACTACCTAACTTAATATTCAGTTTTGCACATATTGGGGGAATTTGTATAAGAATCGGGGTACATGTATGTATATATATTGGGAAAAACACATAAAAGGCATGGCATGGTATAGAGAAAATTCAAATTGGCAAGGCAATCAAACTGATAAGAGCATTCCGTCAAAGTATCAATTTGTATTTCTTAATACCTTATTTCTCAGCTGGTTTAGGGAATGTATTTTAGAAAAAGGTGGGTTTTCGAGTTGGGCGCCAGGTATTACGGAAAAAAGATTTGGAGGCTGAGAAAAAGGCGAGAACACAATGAAAGAACGGCATGTAAAAAACAAACAGGGTGTTTATTCTTGACTTACTGTCGACGAATCTGGTTCGAGTGGATGAGTGGCGGAGCTGACGTGATGAGCTACCAGGGCGATGGCATCCTGGAGTAGAAACGGCGTCTCTGGGTGACCGGGAAGCCTAGGTGAGTCCTCGATGGGGGCTCGCGCGGTGAGACAAAAGCACTGTCCGAGAGCAGACACGAACACTTTTCCCGGTTACGGTTGGGCGGACGAGACGAGACTGCGGTGGCGAACGACGGAAGAAGAAATATAGTGACTACAGTTTATGACGCCAAATTCGTTGAAACCGAAATGGGAATGCATTAAATTCACCATATAACAAAAAATAGAAAGATTTTATCTTGAATAGTTTAGGATGTACAGCCATCGGGAGCTAAAATTTTCTCGAAAATTTGTCAAGGAGAAATCAAATGCAAGTTTTTGTGAAATTGCATTATTCCTGTGCTTCGCAGACAAAGATAGCTGGGATATAACTTAAAGAAGACTTGATTTTCGGAAATTTCGAAAAATTATAAAATATATTTCCGTTACGTCCATTTTTATTGCATGTTAAATAATCCCTACTCTTATTCAAGTTCGTTATGATGCAGGTTTGTTCACTCAATGCATTTCTTCTGCAACTTCCAGTAGGGATAATAATAATGTTTGCTCGTTTGTTATTTATCTGCTTGTTACATTATATCCATGCCCTGCATCATTTTTTGGTCCAAATCGGAACAAGTTCCCAGGAGAAAACTCATTTTCATGGATATATGTATTCGAGGAAGTGCTAAAGCTTTTTGGACTCATGGATAATTACATATACTTTCATTATTATGACAACAACTTTCAACGCAAAGTGCAATAAAGTGTAGTATAGTATAGTACATTTGTTGCCTTTAAGAATAGAAGCCAATATTACATGAGAAAATGATAGGAAAATCTTACTTGAACATACAGTAAATAATCATTGGTATATATACAGCTATAAAGTCAAAGGTTAAATAGAAATCGAGTAGCTCGATTCATTCAAAAAGGAAAAAGCCCTCATTTTCAACATCACGTTTACGTAGTTTGATAAAAAACGGAGCCATACTGGGCCATTGCTAGAAAGTAATACTTATAATCCATTAACAATAATATTTTGTACATTTGGTGAATAGTGAGAGAGTAGATTGGACATTTAATGAGAATATCGTCTGGTACCGTTGAATTCGAGCAAGTTTAGGGTAATCCCTGCTGACTCCAAACATCCCATGAGGTGGCCTAGCCTGTTGTATTTTTGATTTTTAGCGTAATTAGTCTTAGCGAAATGCATACATAACTAGGATAACGCGAGTCTTCCATTTTAAAGACCCAAGTTGCCCATTTCAGAGCTATTTTCATTATATGATGGGAAACGCAAGTCAATCCTAGTTCCAAACTGACTGCAAAATCAAGTGTGTTTCGGAGTAGGCGAAACAAATGTTTAAAGAAGCGTACTTGTGCTTTTTCGAAGACCTCTAGCTAATTGAGCTATAGATGGACACGAGGGAAATTTAGAACGGAATAAGATGCTAATCGCAGAAGCGTCGGATAAATTAGCCCTACTTACAGCATCGTGAGCAGCTTCCTTGGATACTGCAACCCTTGGCCTAAGAGTTTATCGCTGATTCTGCCTTTATTAAAGATGATGTCCGTGTTTCCAAGTATTCTAAGTCCAGCCAAATCGCTACCTCTGAAAAATATCTCTATGTCGGATGTAAGGAGATTGAACATGATTGGACTTAGCACTTACCTCTAGGTTGTCGAACTTCGCCCCAGATAAGTGGATGATTCACAGATGGCAAAGCACGCGAGAAATCTACTATCATAGCATGAAAATGTCTGTTCTTTTTTGTAAAATGTATTTGTAAAATAGAAGTTAGTGTAAATTCCACCGGATGAAACCCAGATTAAACTTCCGAAATTATGTGACACAAGGGTTCCCATTCTTCCAACCTGAAGAGCAAAAGTTTGGGTAAAAATTCTCAGAGTCGATTTTAAAAGAGCAATTAGGCGATAATTGTCAGGATTGGCTTGGTCTGTATTTCTTGTGGAGCATTTGTGTCACGGATTTGGTCCAGGCTACTGGAATGTATTTATTATGGAATATTTTATTGAATAAAGTTTCGAGATAAAGCAACAAATTCAATGGCAAGTTCTTATAGAAACAATAAAACTTAGCTTCATTGAACTTAGGTCTCCTTTAACTTATATTCTGGCGATTTTTGTCTTCAGTGCACAGGAACTAAGCTATCCCACAATAACTTGAATTGTTTTCTTCTGTTGTGGAACTTTCTAGAAAAATATAGCTGCCAATGGCTGAACCTCCTGAACTCATAGGAATTCATAGGAAAAAGGGGGTGGGTTTAATAAATTGGAATGCCTAGGCCATCATAATAGTAAAACAATCAAATGATCCTATTTATTTCGGAAGGATTACAAAACTTTAATCACGCGTGCCAAGATTCTGACGCGAAGCTAGCGATTCCCACAATCTTACCATTTTATTGACCAAAAGTCCCAAGGTGAAGGCAAAATCATAATAAACAAAAGAAAATTAAAGCTACTCGAGTTATCGACGAACACAATTGCAATTTGAGGAGGTTATGAGATTCGGATTTCAAACGTTAAGTTGGTCAAGCCGTGGCGGACCACTCTCACGAAAAGGAGGAACACTCGCGGCACTTATAAGAGTTGGCGGAACTCCGTGGTCGGAACAC
>WSXT02008667.1:0-12946 GCA_011762715.2 Neuroterus valhalla | reverse complement strand
ACTTTTCCCGATGGCTCTCCTACAGAGCCATGGGGTCTCTGTGAGCTTCTTACGCTTCAATTCCAAGTGCTCCTTCCGAAGTAACGTCTTATCCAGGATGATGGGAGGCCGAGAAAATTAGTAAAAACCAGGAAATTTAAGTCTTGTTCAACAATTCAATATCTTTGTTAATTTTGAATTTCCATGACAAAGCCATGGTTGAAACACTGCAGGATAATAAGTTTTTGCGTGATTGCTATTTCAATTATTTAATGCTACTAATTTCAAAATGTCTGTATGGTGCACCGATGGTCTGATTTCAATTTTTAAAACGGATTTTTAAAGCCAAATAGGCGTTTTATCTCTGCGCATACTTCGGTTCGATCTACTCGCAATGTCGGTTGGAATTCGCAACTTTGTCGGGATGATTCTTCTGTTCGCCATGTTTAGTCTCCAGGCCGCCTTTGCAGTCATGGCCTTGACGCTGAGATGAAGGGGCTCTAATCCCGTTAGTGCCCCCAGTTCCATCGTGGGTGTCGACTTTGAAGCTCGAGTGACGCCTCTCAGAACCAGTCCCTGATTCTCCCTAGTTGAGACCCTACAGTGAATAGCTCGATCCTACTCGAACAGACTACTGCCACAAAGGTAAGTTTGGGAAGCAGGATCGCTGTGTAGATCCACATGGGTGGGTCCGGTTTGAAGCCCCAACTTTTCCCGATGGCTCTCCTACAGAGCCATGGGGTCTCTGTGAGCTTCTTACGCTTCAATTCCAAGTGCTCCTTCCAGAGTAACGTCTTATCCAGGATGACACCTATATATTTTGCTTGTTCTTTGATTAGCAGTAGTTGTCCAGCCAGTCCCAGTGTACTAGTGGCCCCGCACTTGTACCGTCTGGATCAACTGCTCTGCATAGGGCTGTTTCGGTTGAATGTCCAGCGCTGTAAGCATGTTGCTCCTTGGGGAGGGAGTGACCTTCTTGATGGGACCTTGTCGTGAATATATCAATCCACAAGTCCTTCTACCGTTTTCAGCAGAACAAGTGTGAGACTGATCAGACGGGAATACATGGGTGAAGTATAAGCGATCCTGCCTGCTTTTGGGATGCAGACTACTCGCGTACCTCTACATGAGGTCGTCACAGAGCCCAGTGTCAGACTAGCCCCAGCCAGTTTCACGAACGGCCCTATAATGATCTCACCAGCTTTCTATAAAAGAACCGGATATATGCCGTCTGGATAAGGAGAGTTGTAAGGTCTGAAAGACTTCGGGGCCCATCTAACTATGAAAGGAGTTACCATCTCGCTGACAAGCCACCCATTTGGCCAAAGGTGAGCCAAAGTCTCCTTGTCTGATACTTCAGTACCCTCCGTTGAGCAGCTTTAGAAGGCCGAGAATAGCATCCGGATTACGAGAAGTCAGCTTGTCCAGTCAAGCCGCATTTGCCCCTTTCTCGATATCGGTGCAAAAATAAATGCAGCTGCTCTGCTTGGCCATACGTATTCCACTCATGTATTCATCTCTCATTGTCGTATATGTGGTCTATAGTTCAGCCGTTTTGCCAGTTCTGGCACGCCTAAATCTTTCTATGGTTTCCCTGCGAAGTCCTCCGAACCTTCCGTTCCACCAGTGCGTTACCCATCCTTACTTTTTTTTGTGGGTGAGCACACTCTGGCACCTCTAAGAGTGCATCCTTTAGTTCAGGGAAAATCCGGTCCCAATCCGTTCTTCTTGGTTTCCTGGCTCACTTGGAGCCTTCGGGTACGGTAGATTCCCACTTGAACTCAATCTGTGAGTGATCTCTCATAGCGTTTTGAAACGTCAGGGTATTCCCCGCAATGGGGATATCTAGGTTAGTAGTAATCAGATGATCCAGTAGATTATTTTCTCTCTGTTGGTGTCTGAACTACCCTACAGAGTATCGTGAGAGTTGGCACTACACCACGACAGAAGAGGAAGTTCCCTTACCTTACCGTACTCCACTAGTAGGCTTCTTTCTTTTGGAAGGTTGATTTCGCTGTCGCGTGGAAAGTAGGCCGATCCCTCGACTAGCTCTCTACTACCTCTTGGATCTGTGACTATAACCATCAGGTCCCTCGGTCACAGTTCAGCGGTGGGACAACGTTCACTCCCTTTGTCAGTATGCAGGCCCTTGGTTTGATCGCCTTGGGGTCCCTGTAATGGAACCAGCCCCTATAATGCTCTTATGGTTTCTCATACAAAACAGGGTTCTTAGATTATTCAGGTAGCCTTTGCTGCGATGCAAGTTAATCTGGGTAATAGTCAGGCCGGGAGCAGTTATTCAATTGACGTCTGTCGCCGGTCTTCCTCTGTCCCTTCAGGCTCCTTCTGTCTGCTACTGGCAACTTTGAAGTTAACATATCAGAGGTGATAGAAGGACCAGTTGTTTAGGGCCGCAAGAGCCTTCATCTGGTGGTTCTTGACTCAGTCAATAAGGTTGGTTCCTGCAATACTGACCAAGTCAGCTATGGGTTTTTTGTGTAGATAACGCTCGTGAGCTCAGCGGATCTTCCTAAGGTAAAATGCTCATTCATCTAATATGAATAGAAATAAGAAGGAGGGTAAACCCTGCAATAGCGAACGAGACATCGAATTTTGGATAATCTTTGGCAAATAATCGAGTTCCATAGGAAATTAAACGTTTGAAGTTAAACTTTAGAACTTCTGGAAGGTTAAATTATGTAACTCATATCCATACTTCTTTATGTCTCGAGCCTTTCCAAAAGTTCGTTGTATAGAAAATCGTCAAGGCTCACCACGTCTACAAAGATATGTCTAGCAGGCTCGAATAGTAAAATTTCAAAAATATACCGCTTTAGGTGAAAGTTGAGAATATATGGAGTAATTTCCTCTGCAAAGATGTTTAAGAATCCATTCAATATCGATGCTTATGAGAAGTTTTACCTCCCAGAAACTGTGATGTACATTAGACGAAAAAGAATTTCATCTAAGTAACAGTAGGACGAAGTTTGTAGAAGCTTCGACAATCCCATGCCTCAAATTGACCAACTATGTTTCTAGTATTTTTAGATCTTATAGAGAATCACTGATCCCACGAGCGCAATCTACACAAAAGGCTTATGGCTAACTCGGACAATATTGCTGGAACAGCGCCGGCTGAAATACGTAACAAGTTTAGTTACCAGATGCCGATGAAACGCCAACACTGTATCACCGAAATTTAGTCTGGAACAGAACCAACCGAGCTACCTACTGCTGGGAAGTGACCGGCGGCGCCAGCTGTCAATAGTATCACAGAACCGGCCTAGCTATTCTACTGGCATAGAATTATTTATTTCAAAATGCAATTGTTCATGGTAGAAGTTTGAATGTTTTTGTTCAAAGTCACGAACAACTGGCGACAAATGTTTCTTGTTGTATGAAAAATCAGTTCCACTTAGTTGGAAATTCATCCTTCTAACTGGAAAATTGAACTGTCAACAACACGTATTCTTTTGGTTAGAAGATCGGACTCTTCGTTTGAAAATGAAATTGTTTTTGTTGAGATTTGATATTTTTTATCTGAAAATTTCAATATTTTTTTGGAAATACCTCTCTCATGCTTGAAAATTTAACTTTTCCGTTATTTATGGGTGAAAATTGATCTCTTTTGCAGGAAATTAATCTTTTCTGGTCCAAAATCGAACTATTCAGTTGAGAATGCAATATATTTCTGCTTGAAATCTCAAGCTTCTTATGCTGGAATCAATATAGTACCCAAGCGTTCATTTTATTCGGAAGAATTTATTTACCTATTATTCTCATAATTTCGTGAAAAATCACCCTTTTTCGTCTGGTTTGAATGCATTTTTGTCCGAGGAGTCTCTGAAACCTTTTTGTATGTGATGTTTCTTATTCTGAACGTTCCTTAAATTAAATCAGAAAACAAAATTTGACTTCAAATGAAGTGCAGGGGTTTTTGAATTTCGGACGTCACTCTGGCAGGTTTAAGCTATGTGGCAAAGAAGGGAAGGGACGGACAAAAAAAGATTTCAAAATAGCGTGACCTATTTCTTTCCATTTCCTTTCTACCAACCTTTCTTTTTCATGTACCAACATTTTTCAGTAAACCGGGACGGCAAGCATATTAGTCGCAGATATTTTTTTCAACGCCAACTGATCGGACGACCAAATCCGTGAAATAAGGTCCTTGTATCTGCTTTGGAAAACCTCTGTTACTGAAGTTGTATCTTGACTGCAGTCCTCAGGTACGCCTAGGTATTTGTAGGTCTCTCCAGCACTAAGGGGTCCCCCGGGGGAAGTCTAATCTTCTCTTTTATTCAACCTGGCTCTTAGAGCTTTGGGAGACCATCTTCCAGCTGGTGTCAGTACGGCCATGTATGTAGATGACCTTCTTATCTACGTCATTATGGATTCGGTGGATGGGGCCTGCGAGCTTATCGAGTTGGCAGTGTAGGGGTATCACGCCATCGCTTGCTAGAGTGGGCCTTTTTATCTCCAGTCCCAAGTCGCAGCTTTGTGCCTTTTCAAGGGTTAGGATTGAGATCCAAAACATCTCAGTCACTCTGAGAGATACCTAGGTACATTGCCAGCCTACCCTTAATTATCTGGACATTGTCTTGGACAGGGAGCTGACCTAGGTTCATCACATGAAAGCAATAGCGGCTAAGGCCTCTAGGGCAGTTGACACTCTCAGGGTCATCTTGAGGACCTCCTAGGGTGCCTTCCCCTCTCTCCTTCTCACGTTGCATTAGGGTTTGATTGGGGCGTGTCTTCCGTAGGGCGCTCCTCTCTTTTACAGGACAAGCGGAACGGCTTTTAGGATGCTGAACAACCGTTCAAAATGCATACCTTACGGTGGAAATGGGCTGCATGAGTTCCACCCCCATATCGGTTCTTTTATCGGAGGCCGACATCACTCCTCCATCGTGCCAAAGATCGCTTCTGTCAAACTTTACTTCTGTAAATCAGTCAAACCTGGAGAACGGAAAGCCAAATTGGAGTGGTATTATATCCATTGTGCCTATTCATATTATTAGGGTGTTTTAAGATTTCGATTGCTCCTCTATGCCTTCTTGGGAAAATATTGTTCGTTTTAGCGATGACGGTTGCTATGTCAAATGAAATGCTGTGTCCTGTTTCGATGTGATGCTCAGCTAGAGCTGATTGAGTGAAATGTTGCAGCCTGACTTTACTCTCATGTTCCTTTATGCGTTGGCTCACCGCTCTACCGGTTTTTCCAATATAGACTTTGCCACAGGAGCACGGGATTTCACATACTCCTGGATCACTGAATGGTGCTTTTTTGTCTTTTGGATTGTTGAGGAGTTGCCCTATTTTTGCAGGTGATTTAAATATGGTTTGGATGCTGTGTTTGTTGAGAATTCTACCTATTTGTTCCGTGATACCTTGGATGTAGGGTAGGGTGGTGGTGGTGGCTTTCCTATCTCTTCCTTTAGTTGGTTGTGTTATTTGGTTTTTTCTAGTGTATTTTCTGATTGCTCTATCAATTTTCTTGTTTGTGTAATTGTTTTGCAAAAGGGTTTGTTGAACTTTTTGTAATTCTTTTTGTAACTTATCTTTATCTGTAATGGAGACAGCTATGTGAACGAGCGAGTTGATGACTGACTGTTTTGGGATGGATAATGGTGGGAAGAAGCGTGGAGGTATCTGTTTGCATGAGTGGGTTTTCTGTAAACTTCATGTCCTAACGTGTTGTCAGATCTTTTGTTAACTAGAACGTCCAAGAAGGGCAATCTTACGTTTTGTTCAATTTCCATGGTGAACTGGATATTTGGATGTAATTGATTGATGAAATCGGAAAATTTGTGTACTTCGTCCAGTCCATGTCTCCAGATTACAAATGTATCGTCAACGTAACGGTACCACAGTCCTGGTGTGAGCTTGAATTGGCTGAAGATTTTAGTCTCCAGATTTTCCATAAAGGTGTTAGCTATTACAGGTGAAATTGGAGAACCCATTGCTGCTCTTGAGGTTTGTTCGTAGAATCTTTCATTGAAAGAGAAGTAAGTATTGTTGAGACAGTGCTCGATCAGAGGTACTAGATCAGAGGGAAAGTTTGCGAAGGATTTGACAATATTGATTGGATCAGGGGTTGGTACTTTCGTAAAGATAGATACTACGCCGAAACTCACAAGGATGTCCTGAGGTTTAATGTGAACCTGTTGTATCTTTTTGATGCCGTAAGAGGAATTTTGAACATGAGTGATGAAATTTCCAGTGAAAGGATTCAGTTCTTCGGTAAGGAAGCGTGCTAGGTTGTAGGTTGGTGAGTTGATTGCGCTAACGATCGGTCTGAGTGGAATGTTGTTTTCGTGAATTTTTGGTAGTCCGTGAAGTCTCGGAGGAATAGCATTAGTGGGTATCAGTTTGGCTATTGTATCCTTGTTGAGTTTGGAGTCCTCTAGAAGGGTTTTTGCTTCATTGACTATTGTTTTAGTGGGATTTTTTTCACTTTTCTGTATGTGTCGTCATTTCACAGGTCCTTAAAAATAACTGTAGTGTTGCTTCTATCTGCGGGTAATACTTTAATGTTTTTGTTTCGATTTAGTTCTGTGATTGCTGTTTTTTCTTTTCTAGTCAAATTTGAGGAGGGAAGTCGTGCTTGGCGTAGGATGTTGGCCGTCCAACATTGGTTTGCGAGTCACGTAAACGGAGCTTCAGGGTGTCCCTGGAAAGGTGTGGTCTTATATCAGATATGGATTTGTGGGATCCCACATCCCAGAGGCCACATGCGTCTTCACAGACGGGTCAGTTGACCCTTCATTTGGATCGGCGGGAAACGTGTTCTACATTCCTCCGTGAAATTCAGGTTCTCTGTCCGGTTGCGCGACTGCACTTCTATACTGCACTTCTAGACTCTAGAGCTGCTCTGGAAAGGCTACTGAACAGATTTATGGAACTTAAAGTGCCTGCGTTGGCACGTACAGTGGATAATGCTATTGCTGCGGAGAATTTGGTCACTCGCCTCCTCTGTGCTAGTCCTAGAGGGTTTTTGGTTCATGTCTTTCGGAACATTTGTCAGAAGGATTTTGAGTTTTGGACCGTTTTTTGCTGGCCTTTTGGGAGGACGGACGGGTGTAAGGCTGCTTACCACGACGAAGGAGACTTTTCGGAAGGCGAGGATTTTTACGGATTCGATGTAATAGCTCTTGTAGAAGCACCGGGAAGAGGAAGGCCACACACAGAGCGCACGTGGTGACCTGGCAGACCAAGGGAGATGTACAGGACAGCAGGCAACGATGATGAGAGCGAAAACGATTCTGTTTCCAAGCAGAAATTTCAGACACTTGAGCATTGGCTAGTCGAGAGCCGAATGAATGAATGGATGACATCCATGGTGAACGAGGTAAAGTCCATGGTCCTGAAAGATCTGGTCGACTAGCCAGAAGCATCGGATGTGATAGGCAGTCGTTTCGTGTTCCGTAATGAATATGGCGCGAACGGCGCCTTGGAAAAAGGAAAACTCAGCATCGTGGCAAACAGCTCCTCTGAGAAATATAGCAAGGATTCCCATAAAACGTATGCACCAGTCAGGCGTCTAGGTTACATATGAGTACCGATCACACTCGCAGTGCAAACATAGGAATGTACATTCGACGATACGATGTGGCAACGGTGAGTTCGAGAAGAAGTGGAGCCAAGATGCAGCAGTCAACAGAGCCGTAACGATGCCAGGGGAAATGGAGGACGGGACAATGTTTACCACCAGCAAAAAGTCCTATATGATCTGAAGCAAGCTGACCAAGCTTGGTACGATTGGATAGGAAATTACGGGACTTAAGAGCGGAACCGTAGAAGATGGATCCTTGCATCTATTTGATGAGAAAAATAGAAGAATCAATGAGCACCGTTATCTATGCAGATGACATTTGGTTGATGTGCAAATGTTTGAAAATGATATTAGACTTAAATGTGAATAGGCCAATCTTTTGACATAAAGGAGATTGGCGAACACAAGTGTTAATTGGAGATGGATTTCACCAAAAGCGACAAGGGTATCTTCATCAATCAGGAGACGTACATTAGGGACATTCTTCCGAGGTTTGGGATGCAAAATTGCTACCCTCTCTCTAGTCTTATGAATTCGGGGCGAAGCTTGTCCAGTGCGACAAATGGTTAGACCCAGATGGCGACGAACCATCTTCTCTAGAATCAATCGGATGTCTACAGGACTTGTAAGTGGCAAGACGTTTAGATAAACCCTATACGGCAAGCTTGGGCCAATTCGGTGATTATTTCAACAAGACTCTTTGAAAGAAGCGAAAAGAGCTCTTTGGTATTTTAAGGGCACCAACGAATACGTGATTTTCTACGGACACGAGGACAGTCCTTTGATGGGTTATGTCGACGCAGATTGAGAGAAATACACAGATGCAATGTGTTATTCAATCACCGAATATGGATTCATGATGAACAGCGCCGTATTTATCCTGGGATTAGAGAGAACAACGTACCGTTGCTTTGCTAGAAACAGACGCGGGGTATATGGCCATGAGCGAAGCAGCACAGAGTGTCGTTGATCTAGGGCTTTTTCTGACGAAACTTGGTAGGACGGGTGACTAGTCAATTAAATTGTGTGTCGATAACTGTAGTGCACATGAATTGGCAGTCAACCCAGTTCATCACGCACGAACAAAACATATTGGAATTTTTTGTTAAGGCACTAGTTTGCAGACATAAAACATTCAAATGTTGGCACTCACATCGCACATGATTATCATGCCAGAATTAATCACTCGCTGACCTTCTATCATGTTCTTGGATGACGGCGTACCTCTCGTTAACTCACACAGAGTATCTAACCACAGCGACAACATTTTTCACGTCCTTGATAATTAATAACACCTTTTTTTCTTTACGACTCCCATGCAAAACAATACTGACGTATATGCTGCGGTCAGCCATGTTTTTTGAGCGACACGAGCGCTCTCCATCCCGCGGTGTTATTTTTCTTTCCCTGGACCACGTGGCATATGACAGCATTGCAGCTGACGTTCTGACAAAGACTTCAACCAAGTCAGAACATGAGCACTGTGTTCGTTTTCTATGATTATCTAAAGTTTAAATTATTTATCCAGATGTTCTTCCAAGAGGAATTTTTGAATTTGTTAATTCAAAAATGTTCCAACCTCTGCTACTTGATAGCGCCAGTAAGTCGCGTATAGACATTTTCTGCATTATATGTCGATTTTCGTCGATCGAGTCAAACGGTTCGTGATCAATGTGCAAGACACATCTTTTGTATTGTCCATATGTATCTATATTTTACCTATATAAATTATAGAATTATAGGATATTTTATCTATATATATATTATTTGATCTAGTCAATATATGCTGTTTATATTGGCAAGAAATATAATTTTCTACCTAAAAAGACTAATCCCAAACAAAATACATTGAATTTTGAATCAAGTAGTTGAGTTTCTCACGTAAAATTTATCATTTCATGTTCTAAACAGAACAGATTCTAATTTCAATTAAAGTATAGTTGAACTCAAACGAAAGAGAAAGCACTTTCAATAAAATGTTGGAAAAACAATTTTTTGGATTAAATAACCATGTCGTCAATTTTTAAAGACTTTAGCTGTTTCCATATGAAGGAACAACAAAATCTAGGTTATGATATCTTAACATTTCTGTTGCGTTGAATCTAAACGCATAAAATAAATGTCGAGATTCAGTGAAT
The DNA here is from genome assembly GCA_011762715.2 of Neuroterus valhalla. Classification (NCBI taxonomy): domain Eukaryota; kingdom Metazoa; phylum Arthropoda; class Insecta; order Hymenoptera; family Cynipidae; genus Neuroterus; species Neuroterus valhalla. The sequence goes on along the minus strand of WSXT02008667.1, from coordinate 3,277 downwards.
ATTCATTTATTTTCAAAGATAAATATAGCATTAAATATTTCTGAGCCTAGAAAAATCAAATTGGTATCAATGACTAGAAAAAAAAAATCACTCGTTTCAGGAATAATGAAACTCGTGCCAGGACACAAATCCTCCTAGGGTTTTGTATTACGATTTGTCCTTGTTAATTTCCTTCAAATTGTCCATTGCTTTTTGAACTAAAGCACCCAAGTTTTGTGGCAGGTTCGCTGGTATGAAAGTCGAATACATTTTCTTTTTTGAAAATTCACAATCTTGAAAATTCTCGTTTTTCGTCAAATCAGGCTCACTTGCGTCTTCGCTATCCCACGGTTTCGTCGAAAGATCGGGATCAAACTCGTCACCTGCAAGAGAACGTCCAATAATTATTTAAGGATGAGTTTTGCAATTTTAGCCCTCAACTCCTATTGTACGGATCACTGATCTATTACCTATTCTCATTTGGAAAGGGGGAACTTTTATGTAGTTCACATTAAGACAGATAGCGGGAGTTTCGAATGATAAAGATCCACAGTTTCAATTTGAGCTGAGTTTGTTTATTTAACGGAGACCTCTTCAATATTTTGAAAAGAACAGTCAAAGCTCAGTTAAAGAAATGGGAGAAAAAGGACTTGTTTACAAACATTTAACATTTTGTACTCAAACATCAACAATGCATAAATTATCCTCACTGTTAACGGGATTTCAATATATTTGAAACATTTTTCTGTAACTTGAAAGGATTTGAAAAAAAAACAATTTAAACAAAAAACATGGATTTTCAACAAATAAGTTAATTTTCAACCAAACAGTCCAACTTTCTGCTGAAATAGTTAAATTTCCAATCCAAAAAGACGAATGTTCAATAAAACAGTTGAACTTTTGACCAAAACGACGAATTTTCAACGGAAAAAAATTAATTTTTAATAGAAATATTTGATTTTCAACAAAATAATCCAATTATCAGGAGAAGAAATAGATTTTCAAGTAAAATTATAAAACCTCGAACGAAAACTGAAATTTTAACAAAGTCGTCACCTGTAAGATAACGTCATAGACGTTATCTTAAGCAAGAACGACTTTTGAAATTTATGACCTCTTTTGCCCAATATTCAACGAGAGCTGAAAATGTTCTCGAGAGCTTTGAAGGATTTTAAGAGGTTCCAAAAGATTTCAAAGTGTATTCACGGATTTAGAAGGATTTCGGACGAATTCGAAAGATTTAGTGAAATCTCAAAGGATTTCAAATATTACAAAGGATTCGAAGGTTTTTCGAAAAATTCAAATAGCTTTTGAAAAATTTTAAACTATATTTTGAGGGATTTATAGAGATTTTGAAAGATTATCACGGATTCCCATACTCGCAATGAATTTTAAAACAGATTCCGAAAATTTGGAAGGAATTAAAGGGATTTTCTAAGATTTCGAAGGATGTAGAGGATTGATAATGGATTCAGAGTTCAAAGAGGTTTCGATGATTTCACGATATTTTAGATGATTCCCAGTTTCAATTAAAATAATTTTTTTTCTTTAAATTAAATTTTTTCTCAAATTTGGGATGATTTCGATTTTTCCCAAAAAGAAACAATAATTTCCATCTGCACATTGTATTTTAAAAACACCGTGATAAGTTTTTTGAAAATTTTTTGTTGACCGCCGTGCTATTTTCGCAATTTTCGAGACCTTGTTGAAAAATTATAGTCTTCTGTACTTTTCTTGAATCCGAGGAAGAATTAAAGAATACGAAAAGTGATGAAGCCATTTTTGATTTTATTTTTTGTAAGAAATAAAAACAAATCTTTCTCGAAAGCACAATCTTTTCTTCCTGAAATTTCAAGGTAAATTTGAAAATCATAAATACTTATATCGTCTACTTACCATACATTTTCTATACAGTATTTTTTCATTTTCAAGAAGAGAAAAAGTATGTTTGATTTTTGTTTAACCTTGCCCTCCTTCAAATTTTGGATATTTTCAAGTTTTTCATGATGATTTCATAAAGTTCATTCACACTTTGATAAAGGTTTAAATTTTTTGAGGAATTAAAAAACCAAAATTTCTCAAAAAAAAGTCTTTTTGTTTTTGAAGCATTATATTGTTATGTTCAATTAATGTTTCCTCCTAAAAAAAGAAGAGAAAACCAAAAAAGAAATTTATAGTGCATAGGCTAAATAAGTACCTATTATTCCTTCCAATTTTGAGGTGAACAATCGCGTTTATGCGGAAAAATTTTGATTTTTTTTTTTTTTAATCCAAATGACTTTATCGTTTTCTATTATTTAATCATTTTTTTGCGGATTTTACAAAAATACAAAAAACTGTATAATCTGACACAACGAAATCTGTGATATCTCAAAAATTGCAAGAATGGCAAGATTTTTGTATTATTAAAAAAAAAAATAATAATAATTTTGCCGGCCTGCAGGAGATCAGATGGAATTGGTTATCAACACAAAGTAATAGTTTGATACCGACAGTTTTCTATTACTCAATAGATTTCTAATCAAGAAATAGAAAACTTACACCTGATGTCTACATCCGCGCCAGTATATCCTTCCAAAAGTTTCATTGTTGGTGACTGAACAGCACTGTCTAATTCACTAATCCTCAGAGCCAAAATCCTGAAATTAAAGTAGAGAAAAATATCAGTCTTCAAATCTTCTAATTATATCATCAACTACAAAGTTCTTGGAAATTGGAAAAAAAAATTTAAGATCCTATTTGTTGAACACTAGGGCGAAGCGGAAAAATATTCTATTTCATTTCTGAATTGGGAAGGGGTCTAAAAGTTGTAGAACGATACCTGGATCTCCTAACAAAAAGTTACAGATAAAAAAATATATATCTCATGCCCGCGTATTGATGATACAGCTCAAGATAACGAATAATGGCGAAAAAAAACGAAATTATTATTTTTTTTTTAAGAAAAGGTTTCTTGAAATAAGTATTCACAACTATAATTATTCACCGGAAACTATGCAAAACTAGAATAATCCGTATACGTCGTAAATTGTTAACAAACTCAAAAATAATTAGAAAAATTCGGTTTTCACTTCATTCAATGATATTTTTTCATTGATAATGATTTTCGCATAAATGAAAAGGGTTCTTGAAGTTAAATTTTACAACTACAATCATCTTTCAAAAGCTGTACAGTAATAAGAAAATTCTTATTCATTGTGAGTTTTTATTTTATTTGAATAAATTATAGAAAATCATAGTTTGTGACTATTGCAGACTGCCTTGAGTTGACTTTGAAACACGAAAAGACGAATTATGA
>WSXT02008656.1:0-14734 GCA_011762715.2 Neuroterus valhalla | reverse complement strand
CTTTCGAGTTCCAAATGCTGATAAATAATAATAATAATAATAATGGAGGGCAAGTCCTTCTTATTCATAAACTTCTAAATTTCATACCAGATTAAAATTTGGCAATAAGTATACTTTCCATTCAAAAATATTCAAAGTTCCATAATTTGGAATTAAAAATCTTTCAAATAAAACAGTTTGGGATGCTCACGAATTTGCAATTTTGAGATTTGAATAGTTTCAATGTCAGATAAATTTCAAAATGCAACTACTATCAGTCGAAAAATTCCAAATCGAGAGTATTTTGAATTTATAGTTACTAGATTGTTTCACGTAGCTTTTTTCTTGAAGACCATTTCCAAATAAATCTGTGAAACGATGAAATATTGTGCTCTTTATATAAAGAGTACCATTTTCGATCTTTAAATATATCTTTCCAATTATGGTATAATGATATAATCCTACCTGGGTTTGTATCACAGATAGGAAAAACTTCCGGCCAGCAAGTTAAAACGACGTAAATTACAGTTATGGCATTATTACGTAAGCAATAAAGAGCATCGCAGCAGAATAATCGTGCCTTCTCTCTGTCTTTTTTCAGACGGGCCAAAGCTATGTAGACTCGGGCTAATCCTTCAATTACATTTCTCTAAATTTGGGACAAAAATCAAAATTAGAAATGAGCAAAGAGCAAGGGAATGAACACTCGAATTTCGAGTGTATATATGATATCGAAACATTTTACAAAGATTTCATGAAGATTTCTCAAGACCTACACTGGAGGAAAAATACATACATCCTTAGGATCTTCGTTAAGCCGAAAAAGCGAATAATCGATACCGGTGGTAACGAGATCAACAATATTTGGCATTGACTTCTCTAAACCGGAGACCAAAGTGACAATCTTTTGCTGTGTTCTCGACATCATTGGTGCGGGTGGAGTGTTGCTCTTATCCAATGGTTCTTCGTCCTCTTGGAACTTTGTTTGAAGGAAACTTACTATGCACCTGAAAAATAAATAGATTATTGAATGCAAGGCCGGATTTACCTTGAGCGCTGCCCTGGGCATCATGGAAAATGCCGCCCTTTTTCAAGCATACACAAAAGACCTTGTAATCGGAATTCACAAGATCGAGGAAGAAAATCATTGTATGTTGTAAGTGAAAATTTTCATTGTTATAAATAATTCATAAAGCATTGCAAAGAATTAAAGAATTGCAGATCCCCGTCTACCATTTTTCATATTGCGGAGGATTAATGAAGTTATTGAATCATAGACGAAATGAAAACGCGCAACAATATAAACATATCCAGAACATACAATTGCAATATAATTCAGAAATATACGTAGTGAATTCTTTTTTGCCTACGAGTGCGCGCGCCGGGATTTTCCGTTTTGATCGACAAAAAGTATCAACTATTTGATTCCTTCAAGAAAAGCTGCCTCGAGTTGCCCCCGTAGAAATAAATGCGCTTTTTCTACAACCGCATGGGAATGGGAATCCATAATTCTCTACGCGCCACATGCAATGCCGAAAAGATACTCATTCAAAATGAAAGTAATTTATTTAGTGACGTTCGAATACACCCTTGGGAACGTTTGAAATGTGCTGGACACAATATAGAGGGTGTCCAAATTGAATGTAACCATTGTATGGAATTAGAGTATTTATCAGTTAAAGTATTCATTTTTCTCATCAAAAAATATAACGAATAAATGAATAATATAAAAAAACTATACATATATAAACAATAAATATATGTAACAGTAATGAATGTAACGAAAACATTGTAAAAGAAAAGCGACTTCAGAATACAAACTTCGGATTTTTGGCGTAAGAAGTTTATAAACTTGGAAATAAGCCAATACATTTTTTACTCAGTTATTGACAGGATTCAAGACGCGGGTCGTGAAATGAAAAGGTCTCAGAATTTTCGAATATGTGGGGTCATTCAAGGACCTGAATGAAATCACGACTGTAGGGACGAAGTTTCTCGGTATACCAGCTGATTCTTTTACTATTTATCAACCCTCGCGAGAGGCTTTAAGAATAGTTCTTCTGACCCTAAAATGTACGCCAATTTTAGTCCAACATTTTGAGTTTCGAATTTGAGATATCATTTTTGAAATAAGCGACCCAGAAAACCCTTTTGTACTCTTTTTTGTGAAAAACAATTTAAAAATTTGGAAAATCGTCCGCCATATTGGGTCTGCCACTTTGAATTTTGAGTTTTCAATATCAAATTTGAAATAAGCGACCAAAAGAACTCCTTTGTACTTATTTTCGTGGGAAACAATAGGGAATTATGGGAAAGTGTCTGCGATTTTTGTTCCGCCATTTTGAATATCATTTTTGAAATAAACGACCAAAAAACGCGACATAAGCACTCGAGAATTCATAAATATTGACTTATAGAGTTTTGGCCAGGAATTTGGGATCTTAAACCACTGTGCGCTTGTGAGAAACAAACAGTGATGGGTTAAAAATTGTTGGTGCCCCGAGTCATGTTTAATTTTACGGTGTGGCTATTTCTCCCGTTTTTGGTGATCACAGCAAGCAGTGAATCAGAGAGAGGTTATGTTAAGGCAACGTCTATTTTCTAGAAAATTCGTGGTTAAGATCAGATTCAACAGTGTGGGCATTTCTTAAATATGAAATTTAAGAGTTTTGAAACAAACTATCTAATGTTCTATGATCCCCTTCCCCCAAGTCCCTAACAAACCATTGCTTGCTGTCATCCCGAAAAACGGGAGAAATAGCCACAGGCTTAATTTTATTACATCAACGTAGAATATTTTGTTGATATGTTTTATCTCAATGTTATATTATAAGGATGTCATTGGATTATTTCCAGCTTTTCAATTTTCAAGATTTCATAAATTATATAAGTGCTGGAAGATTGATAATATAAGTAAGATGAATAAAAAATAGATATTGAATTTAAAAAAAAAATTTTTTACTCCTAAAATTCAAATTTCTTAAAATTCAATTTTCTTTCGAATTTTAAACTTTTTGGCAAAAAATGAACCTTCATTTTCAAAAATTTCATTTTTGAGTTCAAACTTCTCCATTTTTGTATAAAACTCATATTTATGTTCAAAAAATACCTCTACAGTTAAAAAATTATATGTTTGGGTTGAAAATTCAAATCTCTTAGATGATTCGTACCGTTAGCTTAAGAATACAACAATTTTGTTTAAAATTGATGTATATTCTTGAAAACTCGTATTTTTTGGGGACAACAAGAATCTTCTCTCTTCAAGATTTACCTACCTTTCGGTCTGAAAATTAAACTTTTTCGTTGAAACATCGTCTTATACTTAGTTAATTTGGGACACATAAATCCATTATATTCCAGTTAGTTATAGAAAAAGATATTGAATTTCTCTAAAACAACTTTAAATATACACATAAAAGTTGATTGTACTTGGAGCCCAAAAAAATCCATTTTGTTAGTTACAAAAGAAGATATTGCATTCATTTTTGAATTTTTCGTATTCCTCAGAATCAAAGAAAAAAAAATGAATTCTTTCTTCAAATTAATATTGAACTATTTGGCTTTCTTATTAAGAAAATCATATTTTCAAATTGAAACTTCCACATTTTGTACAAATCCATATTTATGTTTGAAGACAACTTTGTTGAAAACTGATGTATTTTCTTGAAAATTCGTCTTTTTCGAGACAACATTTATCTTCTTGGTAGGAAATATATTTTATCTTCATGAAAGTTTAACTTCTTGTTTATGTTACATAAGAATATGGAGAGATGTTGAAGTCCAAACTCTTTTATTTCCGGGAATAATAATAAAATTTTGCAAGAAATAGGAAAATTTATCAAAAATATTCCCCTTAATCTTATGCGTCACATCTAGACTCGTTTTAAAGAAGTCTAAAAATATATATTTTTTAAAGTCTAGATGGGCCGCATGAGGTTGAGAAGAATATTTAATTTTTCAATTTTCCTACTTCTCGGAAAATTGGTTATAAGCTTAACTACTTTTTTGAAAAATCATTTCCTCAAGATTCACGTTTCGGTTCAAATATTTAACTCTTTTGTTGAAACATCGTTTTTTACTTAGTTAATTTGGAGCCCGAAAATCTATTTAGATAGTTATGGAAGAAGATATTGCATTCATTTTTATCTTCTTTTTTACTCTTTAAAATTTACGGAATCACGTTAGGAAACTCAGTATATAAATCGTTTGTACACGAAAGTTTCAAAAGGTTAGACTGTGAATTGTGTTCCATCTTTTTAGCGGATCAAAATGCGTGAAAGTGCACAAATTCGTCAACCAATGAACACTGGAGGCCTGAAGAATAAAGGTTTCTCAAATGTTTTGACTTCTAACGAATTTCACTGGGACTTAAATAGCCGAAATGAGTAATAATTCAGAATTTTTAATCAATTTCTTCATATGCTGCGCATCTCTTTTTTGATACAGAATCAAGGTTTCCAAGAATGACGTTGAAAGTGTTCACTCGGAAATGATCTTTACCAAAAACTTGCCGCCCCCTAAAACTTGGATTCGAAATTTTGAAAATTATACCATTGAATACTAACTTTGCTGCGGTGGATGCTTGACAGAGTTCACATATTTTTTTCACTACATCTAAGTGTATTTCCATCGTCCAGGTTTCGCTTGTTACCAATCTGGTTAGATGCTGTTTAACGTTCTTTTCTGTAAAAAAAGAATTGCAGTGAGTTAGAAAACCAGATGCTTTCTGAAAAGTAAGAATTTATTTTTACTCACCAAGAGATGCCTGTGAAAGTCTCGATTTTTGACGCAAGTCCACAAACGGCATTTCTTCAAACGTTTCATTAAGTAATTTCATCACATAATGATCCTGAAGGATCGGATTCCGAAAATGCACCGGTAGGAACTTAGGTTTACCGTCCTTTTTCACAATTTCCGGTTTCCCCACATTTTCTGTGGCTGCAACTTCAACCTGTCTTGAACGAAGTTCTCTAACTTCACTATTGATTTCCTTCTCTTTAATACTCTCAAGAACTTTTTTCGCCTTTTCCCAATATTCATTCTTTTCTACAATTCGACTCGCAAGCACAACATCTTCATCAGATGAAGTATTACTTAATAAAGTCGAATTTCCTTGCACGGAACTTTTTTTCATTACATCTTCAGTCTGACTTTTATCCAAACTTAAATTCAAAGCCATTCTTTCTTCCGCAACATCTAATCTGAAATTTTCTTCGGGTTCTGCCTCTTTCGGCAAATCAATTGAATTAACTGGTGGCGCTTTAACTTTCTTCGGTCTTCCTTTCTTCTTAACAAGAGATTTCTCTTCTAATTTAACCAATTTCTCCCCCGATGATTTAATCATCTTCTTTTTTGCTGGAGATTTGGATGCAGATCTGAGTGATTTTCTGATGATAGGAATCTCCAGCGGAAAATCTTCGGAGGAAGTTACACTCCCAGATTCACTTTCCGCTTTCGGTGTATGAGCAATTCTTCGTTTTTTCGTCGGCACAAGAGAATTCGAGGCTATGCTCTCACCACTGACCTGAATTTCAGGTTTTGGCTGAATTTTCAACTCCTTTTTCTCTTCCAATTTCTTAACGATAGGAGTCAAAATCGTTTTATTGGTACGCCTTTTTAAAGTTCTTATCTTCGTTAGAAGATTTCCTCGGTTTCCTGGTTTTGAATTCTTTACATCAACTTTATTCATCTTCTTCTTCGCCTGATTCACTGGACTTATGACTGTGAGAAGAAGAGCCGAAGACCTTTTACCCTGAATAAAATTCTTTGCATCGTTCTTACTCGAATTCGAAATAAAAATCTGAGAAGTGTCTTCGAAAGAAGAACTTGATTTAATTTTTATCTCCTCTGGAGGTTCGTCGTCTGACAAAGCAAGTTCATCCAGTAAATCAGATTTTATATTTTCATCAGGAGAATTCCCCAGTTCTTGTGAAATCTCTTTTGTAGATTCGAGTCCTTCATTAACTTCAAGAGAAGGAATCATCTCTAACATTTGTACTTGATCAGTAATACTGCTTTCATTCATCTCTAAAATCCCCCCTGGCATTTCGCTACCTTCTCCTTCTTCCGGATCCGTGACTAGACTCGTGCAATTTTTTTCTGAATGCAAACTTTGGAAATCGGAGGAGTTTCTATTTGATGGAGTGTCAAAAGAATTGGTAGAATAATGAGAGGATAATCTTCTGTGAACCATTTTTTGAGAAGATTCTCCCAAAACTGGTGAACTATTAATATTATTAAGACTCTCCTCAAGACAAAAGGCCTTTCTCTTTGCGCTTTGAATCCCATTTTCGAGGATTCTTCGGCTTTCTCCTGAAGTGGAAGCTTCATTCAATACTTTATCTGCTTCCTTCTGAATCTCAAAAATTTTTGGTGTCTCATTAAAACTTGGAGAACTGTCAGAAATTGAGTTTGTCAGAATTTCTTTTGACTTTTTTATGATCAACACTGGTTCTTCTGGTTCCAGAATTTCCGGTGAAGCTGGAGACTCTTTTTCTTGAATCAGTGTCCCAATATTTAGAAAACTTGTAGAAATTTTATCGAGACTCACCTCTAGCGTTTCGTAGTCATTTTTAGACTTTCTTCGTTTTTCTCCACTTGAAAAATCTTCTCCTGATTGTGGAATTACTTTCGTTGAAGTACGAAATTCTCTTGAAAGTGGATCTTTATCATGAACCGATATCTCGATATTTTTTCGAGCTACAGGAATTTCATCATAGCTGACTTCCAGTGTTTTGAAATCATTTTCTTGTGTAGAGCTTACCTGTTTTTCTTGACTCAAAATTAATTTTCCTAAACCTGGAATTCTTTCCCGCGAAGTTGAAAGCTTTCTTGGAACTGCATCTTTTTCTTGAATTGCTGTCTCGAAATTGGGAGAACTTGCAGAAATTTTATCGTAATTTACCTCTAACATTTCGAAATCATTTTCATTTGTACCGTTTATCTCTTTTTCTTCATTAGAAATTGATACCTCTGAATCAGGGATTTCTTTTCGTAAAGAGAAAACTTCTTTCGAAACTATATCTGTTCCTTGAATTTTTGGTTTCTCGATATTAGGAGAACTTGCAGAAATTTTATCATGATTTAGTTCAAAAATTTCGGAACAATTATTTTTTGCAGCACACATTTCTTCTTTTTCTCTATCGATTAATAACTCTAGATCTGCAATTATTTTCCGAGGAGAGGATAGTTTTTCAGAAACTATAACTGTTTCTTGAATTTTCGGTGGCTCGATATTTGGAGAACTTGTAGAAATTTTATCGCGCTTCACTCTCAGCAATTTCAACTCATTATCTTTCGCAATAGTTATGTCTTTTTCTTGATTTGAAATTGATTCCTCTCGAACAGGGAATATATTCCGCAGAGTAAAATCTTCTTTTGAAACTATATTTGTTTCTTGAATTTTTGGTGGCCTAATGTGCAGAGAACTTGCAGAAATTTTATCGTGACTTACTTCCAGTATTTCACAATAATTTTCTTTTGTAGCGTTTATTTCTTCTTTTTGTTTTAAAATTGATACCTCTGGATCCAGGATTACATTCCGCAGAGTAGAATCTTCTTTTGAATCTATATTTATTTCCTGATTTTTCGGTGGCTCGATATTTGGAGAACTTTGAGAAAGGTTATCGTTCTTCACTTCCAGCATTTCAAAAACATTTTCTTTCGCAGCGTTTATGCCCTTTTCTTCATTTGAAACTGATTCCTCCTGAACCGGGAAGACATTCCGCAGAATAGAAGGTTCTTTTGAAACTATATTTCTTCCTTGAATTCTTGGTGGCCTTAAGTTTGGATCAATTGCAGAAATTGAATTGTGACATACTTCCAGCATTTCGAAATCATTTTCTTCTGTAATGTTCGTTTGATTTCCATCTTTTGACTTCTCCATACCTAAAACTGATTCTTGCTCGGGCGTTACTTGCGGTAAAATAGGTTTTTTCGAAATATTTTTTTCAAACTGTTTACTTTCTTCTCTAGCTTTTTGTTTTTCATCTTTCGACTTTTCTAGGATTAAGGTTGACTGTTCTGATTTATTTAAATGAGAAACAGAAATCGATTCTTTCTCTTCATTCATACCTGGAAATTCCTTCTTCTTTTCTGAAGAATCCTCTCTGTTTTGAGGCCCTGAATTAATTTCTGTTGAAACACATTTTTCCATAAAACTCGGAATAACAGAATTTTCTTGTCTTAAATTATCCGGTTCGATGGAAGATTCCACAAACCAATTGCGGTAACTTTTCCTCTTTTCCTTAATTTTAGGGACCACCTTCCTTTTGTTTTTACATCGCTTGAGCTTCTTTTTACACTTGCGTTTGTGGGAAGGTTGATCTTTTTCCAGTAGTTTCTTCCACATTTCGAGCATGAAATCCTGATTCATAGGATTTGGGAAATAGGAATTCGAACTGGAATGACAGCATCGATTCTTGTCCTCGACTTTGTTTTGCTTTTTTATCTTACGTTCTATATTCTTAAGCCTTTTCTCAAGGGTTTTAATTGTCTCGGATTCGAAATTCATTTCTTTGGGAGGATCAGTCAAATGTTCGGGTTCTACTACTTCTATGCCTTTCATTGGACTGATTGGTTCTGTATGAGTTTGAATTTCGTTGAGGTAGCTTTGCGGATCTGAAAAAAAATTGTTGATATTGAAGGAAACTCTCACGTTTATTCATTCGTAATTATTCTTTCAAACAATAAAAATATTCTTACTTGGTGACGAAATAGGCATAATCAAAGGTTCAGGCGCTGTGAAAGAGTTCATAAGTTTCTCAAATGCAGCATCGCACTTCGCGCAAAGTATAGAAGATGAGTTTTCCTCCTTAATTTCAACACTTTCATTAAACTCACTTCCCTGAAGGCGATCTTCCAAAAGATTTGCCTCTGCGTTTAGACTAGTATCTAAAAAATAATTCAAATAATGAAGTTCTCCAAATTCACTCACACACTTAAACTTCTATTTTGATATTTCTAATATTCTATTACCGAAATCGACAATCTGAACTTGTTCCGTATTTACTCCTTTACTTTTTGTAGGTTTCTTTTTATCAGATCGGGATTTTTTCAGAGTTTTGATTTCTTGCTCCAAGGTCCTTATTTTCTCTGTAAGTAATTTTTTTCGAATAAGAAGGAATATTCAATACTTCGGGACATTTTAGGTTAAAGATTCAGGAACTAATATAATTGTTCTTAAAATTTACCTTCAAGTTTTAATTTATTAAGATCAGCATCCATCAGTTTGTCAGCATTTTTCTCATCATTATCTTCAATTTTACAATTAAGTTGCTGAATTAGTCTCTGATCTCCTGCAGTTTTTGTTTCAAGATCGACTATCTTTGTTGTGGAGACTTCGAGCGATTTTCGAAGGTCAGTATTTTGCTGGGGAAAAACAATTTAAGTAAATAAAGTTAAAAATCCTAATCATATTTGCAGAATATCAAATTCATATCTGATTGCAAGTTCGCAGATTAGATATTAAGTTCAATAAAGGAAATAAATGAATCGCTGTCAGATTTGCAGAGAATAGTAAATGAATGTGAGTGAAACTTACAAGTTCAACATTTATCAGTTTTTGGAGCGTCGTCATGTATTTGGTCTCCATGTTCTTCGCTTTATTTTGTGCTTGCTCTAGTGCAGTTTTGAGATTTATAGACTCTTTTAACTTATCATTGTAGTTCATAATCAAATCACTGAGAAGGAATAATTCAATTATAAAAATCATCATAAGGATCATAATTTAAAACATAATAAAAATGTATGATAATTTGACTTACTGTGATTTACACATTTTCATTTTCAAAAGCTCTAGGGGTTTAAGTTTTCCAATTTGTTGCGACTCATCCTTAAAGAACACAATAGATCAAGTTGAATGTTTGATGATTGATTCATGTTCGTACATAAAACTACAAATTCTAATGCAACGCAGAATTAGGGCCGAGAGAAAGCTTTCTCAAACTAATAAAAATATGCAATTTTTCATGAAAATTCTCCTCATTATAAGAGCGAAAATAAAAATTTTGCAAATGTCAATTTTTGTCATTATTCTCCAAATATTATATGATTTCCCCTACATTTCAAGTTTCTTCAATGAATAAAATATTCCTGAAAAGGAAAATCTTAATATTATCAAAATTCTTTCTAAAATAACGCAGAACTTTTCAAACGTCTAAACACGTTTTAAGCCACAAGAAAGCCATGCGACAAATTTTGGAGTATCGGATTATAATACTGAAAACTCTCGACAATTTTGAGAATAAATTCAGAGAGAAATTTGAAATAATAAAATACAGAGTGACAATCCAAAAAATCTTGTTCCGTGATTCGTTATTTGCGGTAAATGATTTTTAAACAAACGTGACCTGAGAAAATAACCTCAAAATTATAAACGAAAAACTGTTCAGATAGTTTATATTTGAAACACTTACACTAAACGATGAAAGTGATGGTCCTCGCAAATTTGAGCTATCCTCAACCTCCATTTTAACACTTTTAACATGAAAGATCCAAAATTATTGATTAAAATTCACTTCTCAAAACGTAGAATCGTGCATGTTTCTAATGAAATAAAACAAATGTGATGCAATTTACTGTACGCGCATGCGCATACGATTCAACCACTTTAAAGCAAGAACAATAACCTAGTGTTATGATTGTTGTCTAATCGTTGGAATTGTACTATTAATTACCTAACGAATAATACGAAAAAACCCCTTTGCCTGCTAATTGAGCAGCAGTATAATTCTTTTCTCGTATATTCATCCTTATTTTTACTATTGGTTTTAAATATTCGCGCCAATCAAGAAAAACCGACGCACGCGCGTTGTAGAGACAGCTTGTTCTTATCCCGTTTACATTTCGGATTTATTTTATGAAATTTACACAAATTAATTTATTCTTCATGTTCTGGATTTATTGATGATCTTATACTAGGAATCTACTCGTCAGAATTGCTCCTGTTAAATTTGGAGTGCAGATTTGAACGAGTGTACGCATTCTGCTGAATTATATTTGATGATATCCACTAACATAACCTCAAAAGTGATGATTTTCTCAGACATTTCGTAGTAAAGTTTTGTGTTTTACAGATCAAGTGGAGTATTATGTCAGGGAAAGGAAAACAAAATTCAAAAAAAGGTGTTGTTAAGGTGCGAGAAAGCGGAAAATCAGCGCAAGCAACTTTAAATAATCCAGAAGCAAGTCCCGAAGCAGAAGACATGTCAACATTTTTGTTAAGTTTAAAAACAATTGACATGAACAAACACTTGCCAAAGTACTCCGCTATTCTTCAGGTATTATTATTGATTAATTTTTCATAGAAGCTTGTCCCCTTTGAACACTTTTCAAATGCACTATTTAGAAAGGTCTGCCTCAGGTCTAAATCGAAACAGTAAAAAAAAATGCATGAACTTTCAGGATTATTAAAGTTCAGCAAATTTAGAAACTTTTCATTGTTTTCATACCTAATTTACTTTTTAATGAGAATATAAGTTCATAGTGGGCAAAAAAATCTTTAGGTTCCCGTTTGGCGAATGTCCAGATTTGCCAAGGTATGCAAAATTTACTATTATATTCATTTTTAATAATCTTCAAAAGTAAGGATCATAAGAATCACTTATGACCTCTTAATTCAACAATACTCGAAGAGGCAATGTTACAAAAAAGTCTTGTGAAATTCTACCAGTTCAGCTGGTAAAATATTTTTGTTTTTTCAGTGCAGTCATCGTAGCAGCTTTAAATTTATATATTGATTCAAGGAAAAAAATTTCTTTCCTATAGCGAACGCCAGAAGAAGGAGTAGGAATGGAAGACCTGGACGCTCTACAATTGGAGCTTGAAATGCTTCTTTCCTCCGTAGTCGTTCGACGTCGAACTCTCGAGGAAGAAGGGGCAGCGCTCTCACCGACTGACGATCGACGAGATAGAAGATCAAAGAGCGGAAAGGGTCTCAACCTTCTCGACAAGAAAATGAGGGACGACAAATCCAGAGCAAAAGAGCTTAACGCGAAAACTCATTCTCCATTGCCCAACAAACTTTTCAAGCAACGAACTCCCGGAAGTTCTCTTAATCAAATCGTTCCCAATCCACATGAATTAGTTCGTATTGAGGGTAAAGATGTTCCTAAACTGATGCCTAAAAACGACACTCCTAATAAATTTTGGGCATCGGTAGATCCATATTGTACTGATATCATGGCTGATGATATCAAATTATTAGAAGAACTAATTGCAACACATGGAGATATTTCCGAATTCAAAAAAATACCACCCTTGGGACGACACTACAGTTTGCTCTGGGCTCATAATGATTTATTGCAAGAAGAAGACGCTTCGAATTCGAACAGGGATAAGAAGAAAAGTCGATCTGATGTTTCACTTTTGATGGCGAAAGCAGATAAAAAAGTGAATGGCATCGCTGGTTAGCATTTTTTAATTTTAAACAGTCATTTATTTGAATAATCGTGTTAGGAAAGCACCCCCTTCCGTAGGTAAACGTATACATTTTCAATGCCCCCCCCCCCTTACTACGTAGTTTTTTCGACTAAAAGTAAACTTGATAATAATTCAGGATGGCGACTTGACCGGGAAACCGGGAATTTTATTGGCTGGGAAATGACCGAGAGTTTAATTAAAAACCGGGAATTCACTTGACTCAACCTAGGCTATTAAAAATTCTACCAAAAAAATAGGAAAATGACAGCTTCTTTTTTATGAATCAAAAAGAGATCTTATCATTGTGAAGAGGTAAAATTTAATTTGGGACAGGGAATATTTACATAATAATAATAGTAATAATAAATGTAGTGACAACATCATTACAAGGCGAACTCTATATCACACCAATAACTTAATATTGTGCCTGCAAAAATATCTGCGCGACAAATTTCGATCTGTGTTTTTAAATCTTTTGTTTTTCAACATCTCGACTTCATCAGGCACTTGACTTAGTCCGTGGTAGGTGATAAAACACCGGGCAAAAAGACCCGAGATTAAGTTTCGACGAAATCTTTATTAAGTTGCCAACGAAGGAACAAAATGGAACATGGAAAGGAACTTTTCAAACTAATTATATTTTGTATTCAGAAGAGAGGAATTTTTGAAAATCGTTCCTTCAATTCAAAATATGTCACAATTTTAAAGTCCCTTCTTCCTAATTTTAAGTAAAGAAAGTACTTCAAGCAGTCTTAAGAGTTGAAGTAGTATTTTTCAAAATAAAATTTTCTTGTTAAAGTTGCATTATTTCGATTCAAAATTCACCTCTGGTTGAAATTGTAACTACTTTGTTAAAAATCAATTCATCTTTTTTCTGTGGAAATTCAAGTGTTTAGTTAAACATTGATTTTTGAAAAATCAATTTTGAAAAATCAATTACTTCAACTGAAAATTTAACTGTTTCATTTTCCTAGTTCAAAATTCGACATTTCGGTGAAAACTTGTCTTTTTGAATTGAACATTACATTATTTCGTTGAAACTTCACATATTTTGTTTGAAAATTTCTATTTTTATGGTTCGAATTCTATCTATTCTGTTGAAAAATTGTATTTTTTGCTTGACAATTAATTTCCTTCAAACATTGAACTATTCTAGTTAAATGTTCCTCATTTTAGTTAAACATTCGTCTTTCTGGTGTAAAGTTCAACTTCTTCAGTTACTAATGTACAATTTCATTTGATTCTTCATCATTTTTTGTGAGAATGTAATAATTTGTTTAAAAAGTTAGTTTTTTTTGGTTGAAAGTTAGTTTTTGTGTTATAAGTAATTTTTTTCCAACTGAAAATTCAACTTATTCCAATAGAAAATTTCATCGTTCCAGTTAAAAATCTATTTTTTTAGTTAAACATTCATTTTTTTGAACTGAAAATTTGAGTAATACAATTTTCGTTGACGATTTATCTTTTCAGTAAAAGTTAATTTATCTGTCTGAAAACTCAACGATTCTTTTTTTTAAACACTTAGGCTTGTTTTAAAATTGGGTTTTCAAACTAAAAATGTTACTGTTCTATTTTTGGTTGAAAATCATCATTTTTTGACTTTGAAATTCGACTATTTTGTTCGAACTTTATATTTTTTCCCTAGAAAATGATTCTTTCTTTTTGTAAATTTATCTTGTTTGAATATTTACCTTCATGGTTGGAAATTGAAGTGCTTCAGCTAAATATTTATCTTTTTAGTTGAAAATCATCTTCTGGTTTTTAAATTTAAGTGTTCTGGTTGAAATTCATGTTATTTGAAAATTCATCACATTGGGTAAAAAATGAACTATTTTGTTGGAAATCTGTTGTTTTTTTTTGTTCCCGTAAATTGATTTTTTTTTTAATTGTAAGTTTAAGTGTTCAAATTTTTGTAAAAAATGATATTTTTGGTTGAAAATTAGAATATTCTTTTGAGAATTGATTTATTTTGCAATGTTTGATCTTTTGTGTTGAAGGATGTTTAGATTTGAATAAAAATAAATGTTAGTGTTCTGCGACAAATATAAATATGTTATCTCTAGTTGACCGGAAAAATTGAAAAACCTAACCGTGAAAAATCGGGAATTTGAAATCGTCCGACGAATCACCACCTTGTAGTTTTTAAATTAGAAGTTTTATTATTAGCAATTACAGCGTGACGAAAGTTGAACCTAATTTTTTCCTACAATCTAACATAATGTATTAGAGTTCATTTATTGATAAATTATTTAATGACGTTTTAATAATGGCTACGTAGATCTGATCGAAACTGCACAAATGACCACAAAAAAATCATGACGAGGGAGAAGAGGCT
>WSXT02008645.1:3607-14736 GCA_011762715.2 Neuroterus valhalla | reverse complement strand
TATATGTATGTATGTATGTATATATACATAAACACACACACACACACACTCGTCTGGATAACAAGAGATCCTGAGTTCGGATCCCAGCACAGCCGGTAAGGCGATCCTTTCTTCACAGAAAGTCGTATTTAATTCCTTAATTGGATACATTCCCATCTTGTCTCAATGATGTAAAACTTTTTTCAAGGATTTGATTGGTTAAGTCGATGCAGTAGATTTCTTGGTTTGTGGATTGTAAACAGAGTCTTCTGTTGAAACTGATTAACGTAAATAAAATGGAAATCTACGGATAAAAATATATAGTTGTGTATATATTTGTATAGCTAGAAAGCGTATACTTTCTGTGAGAAGGGGTTCGACGGACCGCGCCGTAGATCAGTTGGGAGAGCAGTCGTCTGGATAACGAAAGTTCTTGGGTTCAGATCCCAGTGAATTGGGGAAGGCGGATCTTTTTTCCTAGAAAATTGCATTCAATTTCCTAATTAAATGAAAAACAGTTGAATTCATCGGAAAGATGATTTTTCAACGCAATAGTGTATTTCCAGCAAAACTGTTAAATTTTCAACAAAATATTCGAATCTTCTAGAAAAATAGATGACCTTTTCACCCTAAGGAAGCATTCTCAACCAGGAAGTATAAATTATTACTAGGAGAGATGAATTTCGCAACTAGGAAAATGAATTTTCGATCCAAATAGTTGAATTTCTAACTGAGAACGACAAAATTTCAACCAGAAACAAAATTTAAACTTCTTAGTTTGAAAAAATAATTTCCAGCTTAAAAAAAGTCATTTTTAAGAAAGTAGTGTTCTGTCAATTTTCAACCGGAAAAAAAGTTGAATAAAATGAGAAAACGTTGAATTTGATGAAAAATACCAATTTTCAACCAAATAGTAGAATTATAAATTAAGAAAGATCAATTTCCGAATAATTTTTAACCAACCGAATTAAATTTTCAAACAAAATCGGTTATTTTTAGCCGAACAGTCAAATTTTTCAATAAAATAATTGAACTTTACACTAAAAAATATGAATCAAATGAGAAATTCAAGTCAAATTGTAGGATTTCCAAACCATTGAAAAAAAAGCTGTTGAAAATCCAATAATTTCAATCAATATTCATCTCCTCCAAATGAAAATTCGTATCACTGACTCAAAAATACAATTTTGTTGTTGAAAACATTTTTTATCAGACCACAATAAAAAAGTTTGTAGATCACAATTTCGAAATATAGATTCAATTGATGGAATTTCCATTTCGAACCATTATAAAATTAGAATGCAGTCTTGGTTGCAGAAGGATACTGAAATAAGTATTGTATTTCCTGGAGTAGGTGACCTGTTTTTTTAATCGAGAATTTTTATCAAACCCGACATCCCTTTTCCTTTAGGTTTGCGGTCATATATAAGCAACTGATTTACGAATTTCTCATAGGCGAAAAACGAGCGATTCTGTGTTCAGAGTTTTAATTTTACACAATGACATAGAGAAATCATTGTTAATTTCAGTGTTAATCGTTTTATTTAATAATCATGTCTATAAAATTTCTTTTTCTTGTCTCCTTCAATTATTATCTCTTGGTTCTTGCTACTCCAGCTCTCGGAGAAGAAAGGTATAATAACTAATTTATTTATTATATTCAGACATTTATTTTTGTAAGCATCATCCAGAATATATTTTAAATAAAATTTCGTATGTTCTTTATTATATTGATTGTAGGCTTGTCCAGAAAATAGGCTGTGTTTTGTTGTTTCTTAGAACGTATCCCTGAATAAAGGCAGAATCTACAAAGAATATTTATGGGTGGCCCAATTCGGTTTTTGAGAATGAAACTTTTCTCTTGCTTGAGTGGGATTCCTTTTTTGGAAATTCATGTTTCCAACTCGCAGAAAGTTGGACTATTTTATAAACTTTTTTTCCTGTTTTAAGTATCCTGTTTTAAGTTTTAAGTATTAAGATGAAAATATATCTCTTTAGTCGAGAATTCAATTATTCTGTTATGGATTCGAAAATTTAGAGTTGAAAACTCATTATTTTTAATTGGAAATTTTGATTTTTTACGGTTGAAGTCCAACTGTCTTGTGCAACTTTGTCCTAATGGGTTGAAAACTCAAGAATTTTGTTAAAAGTTGAAATACTTCGTAACAATTCATTTCTTGTGTTGGAAAGATATCTTTTACAGTTCAAAATTGATCTCTTCGATTTCAGGATGAATCTTTTTTGGCTTAGAATGTTATTATTTGTTTAGGAGTTCAATTATTTTGTTGAAAATTCATGTTTTCGGGTAGGAAATGAAATATTCATTTTTCATAAACTTAAACAATTTGGTTGACTTACCCTCTTGTCAATTTTTGTCTTTTTGGTTTGTAACTTTTTCTATTTTGACAGACTTCTGATCATCTGCTTTGTGTGAAAATTGGAGTTTTTGTTTATAGGTTGATGTATTTTATTGAAAAACAATCCTTTCTTATAGAAAATTACTCTTTTTGATTCAATATTTTTTTTTGTGAAAAACTCTTCTCTTTTGTTTTAAAATTGTATGCTTTGGCTGAGGGTTTTATTATTGAGATAACAAATAGAAAATTTTTTTTATAGAACTTCGTCCTTTTTTGTTGCAAATTCGTCTTTTCTAATTGGAAATGCAACTATTTGATTGAATGAACAAATGAATATTATAAATCAAACTTCAATTATATTTAAATTTGAATATTCTCTTTAAATAGATCTATTTACACTCCTTCGTCAAAAATTTATATTTTTGTTATGAGATTGAAGATGAAAAAAAATAAATTGTTTTTACGAAATCTCGTTCTCCCTTTTATAAAAAAATTTACCACTCATGTGAAAAATTAACATTTTCAGGTTAAAAATTCAATTTCTGGTAGAAAACTCGTCCTTTCATGGCAGCCCGAAAAAAGGCTGTTTTTTTGGTTTTTCAAATCGCAATCCCGAATTATCTCTCTATTCGAATCATTGCTGCTGAATATTTTATGGGCAATAAGTGACTAAGGAAATTTCCGATAAAAAAATGAATGATTTAAAGTAGAACAGTCGATGTGTTTTTTAAATTGAAAATTCAAGTTTCTGCAATTCGATTTTCAATTTCCTTCAACTTGTCTTGTCTACTTAAAAATTCAAGAAAAAGCAAATTTCAATTCAAAAAGTAGTGTCATGAATTTTCAGGAATATCAGTTATTTTCCGAAAAATCAGTCACCGTTTTCTTCTTGAAACCCCAAAAGTTAGTTGTTTTTCAAGGTTATAAATTGAATCGTTTTGGTACACAATTAAACTATTTTGGTGGTAATTATTTTTTCTGGAAAATTTTATATCCGAGTTGAACATTCAACTGGTTTGTTGGAAATTTTCTTTTTGTTCAAAACTAATAGCAATAAGAATGATGTCTTCGAAAAATTATCGAATTAACATTTTGGTTTGATTTTTTGTTGTTCTTTTCGCAAGAATTTCTCTGGAAAGTCATCCTTATCTCTTCATTCTAAATATTATTATTTCAATAAATTATCCTTTCTTTAAAATTGATATTTTTTCATCTTGCAGAAAGTAAATCGGCTTTGTCAAGAAACAATATTTTTGTCAAAGCTTCATTTTAGTTGAAAAGTGATTTCTTCAGTTGATAATTGAACTATTCTTCTGCATAATTGGAATGTTTCTCGAAAAGTCATCCATTTTGGTAAAAACTTCGTCTCTTTCGTTCAGAAAATCATCTATTTTGTTAAAAGTTTTGTCTGAAAATCTATTTTAAATAAAAATTCAACTTTCAGTCGAAAGTTTATCTTTGCGGTTGAGAAAATAACTATTTTGCTGAAAAGTCGTCTTTTTTGTTAAAAATTGAGCGATTTGATTCTAATTCATGTATATTGTTAGGAATTCGTCTTTTCCAATGAGAAATAAAATCTTTTTGGTTGAAAATCCAACTTCTTGCTTGGAAAGTAAACTCTGTTTCCCTCAAATCAAGTAATTCTTATAAATTATCTTTTTTCTCGAAGAATTATATTCTTTTAGCTTGTAGAAAGTCGAACTCTTTTGTTTAAAATTCTTCTTGCTATTTCTTGTTAGGGATTCGAATTTTTGTTGGAAATTTTTCTTTCTTCATGAGATGGATCTATGTGGTTACAAATTCTAATATTTTGTCGAGAATTCATCTTTTCTGGTGGAGAATTCAACCTCTTGCTCTAAAACTACACTTTTTTACTCAAAGAGAATAATTCCCATAAATTTTCTCATTCCTTGTAAGATCATATGATTCCTAACTTGTAGAATGTAAAAAAATGTTGTTCAAATCAATCTTTTTGTTTGAATCTTCATTCAAGTTAAAAATTTACCTCTTCGTTTGAGAATTGAATGATCCTGTTAGGAATTTGAAAATTTGGTTCCAAACTTGAATACCAGCGGAGCAAGAGAGAATTTTTTCACAGATTGAAAAAAAACTAAGAATTTATTATAATTATTAAATACCAGTAGACGAAAAAAGTAACATCAAAAAACAAATATTTATTATCATAGTTTGAGAACTCAAGCACTTGGTCAAAAGTTGAACTCCTGTGTAAAAATATCTAGAATGTTATAAGATTAATTATTCTGTCGAAAAATTTATCTCTTCGGTTGAAAATACATCTTTTTACGTTTAAAACTGAACTGTTCAGTTTTAAAATTCATCTTTTCTGCTGAAAAACATCTTATTATTATGTTGCCAATTCAATTATTTCGTTGCGAATTTGTCTTTTTGGATTGAATATTAAACTGTTTCCGTAGACAGTCGACCATTTGGTTGGAATCTTTTTTTTCTATGATTGTAAGAACTGTTTTGTTCAAAATTTGAACTTCGTGTTAATTTTCGCCTTTTTGTTCAAAACTTCATTTATTTTGATAGAAATTTCTTCTAAAGTTCTCCTCGGGTAGCTTAGCTTAACTCTCCGTAGCTTAGTGGGTTAGAGCATCAGACCGGAAATCTGTAGGACTTGGGTTCGAATCCCAGCGGAGCTAGAGAGTCATTTTTTCACAACTTCCAGAAAAGCAATATTTAAATAATCAATTATTTAAATATTGATGAGACCAGTAGACAGAAAAAATCAACATCACAGTATTATTTACATATTCCTGGTCAAAACCGTGTTGCATTCACACAACTAGATTTCTTCGAAAACGGATCCCCTTAAAAAAAAAAAAAACAACAATTTTGGGAGAATGCGAAATGTTTTAAGATTCAAAATTTTCTGATTTTTTAATTTAGGGGTGTAAAAGGTGGAGTAAAAAGTTTGAGAAAGGGTGATGAAAAAACAGGAAATAGGAGTCGCTGTGCTTCAACACCTCGTCCGCCATTAAATGGGAACGTAAATTGTTCTACGCATGGCTATGTGTTCAAGTAAGTTTCTATTCTGGATCACTTATTTTTCTGCACAGATTATTTTTAGAATTCAGAAAAATAATTCAAAAGACATTGTTTTCTTTATTAATTCAAAAACAATGTTACAGTGAGTGTCGAGCAAGCTGCATTGCAAATTATAGGTTTCCGAATGGGAAAACAGAACTTGTAATTTCGTGCCAAGGTGATGAGTGGGAAATCCGAGGAACTGAATGGAAATCAATACCTCATTGCGAACGTAATTTTATTTTCATGATCTAAAATTCTTAGTCCTATTTTTCATGCACTCTATGAGTATTAGTGATTATATTACCTATCGTAAATTTGAAATTCTTTGAAATATTTCAATTGTTAAAGTCTCTCAAAAATCTCTGCAATTCTGTCAAATAACTGAATTTTTTTGAATCTCTTGAGTTTTTTAAATTCCTTTATATTCCTCCAAATCCGATGATGACCTCAAATATACGTTATATTATTTCATTTCCTAAAATTTCATTGAAAAACTGTTTGAATTATTAATGTTTACTTATTATATAGAGTCTAATAGAAATCCCTTCAAATCTTCGAAAAACCTCAGTAAATTTTAAAATAATTGAACATTTCTGAGAACCTTCTAATTTAGTTCAATCCCTTCTTCCCTCGAAATTATCAGAATCTATAGAAACCCTCTTCAAAATTCGTTCAGATGCCTTTAAATCTCTTGAAACCTTTGGGGATCTTAAAACAATATTGAAACATATAAAAGATTGAAGTTTCTTTCAATTTTGCCTGATCTAAAATGGTTAAATTAGGAACGTTTCAAATTTAAAAACGTCAGAAATATTTATTTCTTCATTTGAATTAATAATTACTGTTTCAAAATTTTCAAAACAATTATTATTCGAAGATTTGTTCAACAACAGATTTTATAATGGAAGCATCAAGCCTTATGATTTATTCTTTTCAAAAAATTACAGCACTTTGTCTCCCCGAATGTCAAAACAATGGAATTTGCATGGGTCCGAATCAGTGCAACTGTGCCGATAATTATTCTGGGCCTCAGTGTCAATATGAGAATAAGCCCTGCCTGAATTTCCCTCCAACCGTATATAATGCCAAGAAGCAGTGCAATTCAAAGTGAGTCAGATTTACTTTTCAATTGTCATAATAATCCAATGTTATTATTCATTAGATGTCGATACAAAATTGGAAGTTTCATTTAACAGAAGCCGTTCCTTCCTCCTCTTTAGCAGTTTATCACTTCTTATCCACTCCCTTGCTTTATCGCTTTATTTCCGGTTCTAGTTTTTTTACAATCTCCTTTATCCTATCTCTACTTTCCATGTAATTATCATTCTACCAATCCTTCTAATCCCCGATCCACCTTCTTTTGGTCTCTCCTTCCTAATTACCCTTATCAATCACTTTTTTCCTGTCAATACTCTGTCATGGTATCTCTTCCTGTATTTATTATTTCAACAACTCCTCTTACCCTCTTTATCATCTTGTTCCTGCCTTTCCTCCTCAATCACCTTATCAATCACTCTTCTTCTAGCTAACCCTTCATGATCTCTTCTCTTTCTCTTGTGACCCCAATCCTCGAATTCCCTTTTCCTCCACTTCCTTATGCTCTCATCTACCCTGTTCTTACTTTCCCTATATTTATCAGTCCGCCTATTTCTCTTACCCATTTTTCATCTACTTTTGATCTCTCCCTTACCCTATTACTCACTCTTCCTCTTCTGGTCAGCAATTTCTGATTATCTTTTTCCTCGTATCCATTGTTCCATCAATCCATCGTTCCATCGATCCCTCCTATTCTCCTACCATCTTTTTTCGGTCTTTACTTCTTTCCTGCCTTATAAATCACTCCTCTTTTCAAGTCGATATCTTTTTCCCTTGCTGCTTACTTATTTTTTAATTTTCCCTTCCCTCAATTTTCTGACACTCTCCTTTATCCTTGTTCCTCTTACCCCTCCTCTATTTTCTTCCGGTATTTTCCTTCCACGGACCTTATCAATTACTTTTCTTTAGTCAACATTTCCTCATGATCTCTTTTTCTGTATGTGTAATTCCACCAACTCTTCCTACAGCCTCCTCATCTCCTTCAAGTCTCTTCTTTTCCTGTTGCGTTGCCGTTTTTCCATTTGCCCTTCCCTCTGTTTTCTCATACTCTTCTTCATCCTTTCTTTATTCTTCCTGAATGGCCTTTCCCATTTTTCTTAGGACTCCTCCATCCCCTTGTAGTCTCTCCTGCTTATGTACGTCATCAATCATTTTTCCCTAGTTACCATCTATTCATGATCGTCTTCCCTTCTGTTTCGTTCCCATCCTTCCATTCTCTTTTTTCTTTGCTTTCTTACACTCTCTTTCATCCTATTTTTGCTGTTCTCGTGTTCATCTTGACACCATCCCCTCTTATTTTCCTTTATCTTTCTCTTGTCTGTCCTCCTCATTCTCCTCATCAGTCACTCTTTTTATCTAGTCAATATCCTTTCATGACATCTTTTTTTCCTGTTGCTTTCTCATTGCTATATTTCTCCTTTCCTCCAATTCCTACTACTATCCTTCATTTTGTCTTTGCTCTTCCTGTATTTCTTTTTGTCACGCATCCATCTCCTTTTTGTTATACCTTCTATGCCTCTTTTCAATCACTCTTTCAAGTATTTTCAAGCAGCGTAGCTACTCCTCTCTTATCCATGCTCAATACCTCCTTGTTTCCTATTCCTTCCTCAAATTGCCTCAATTGATCGTCTCCACGACTGTCCCTTTCCAATGTCCCTTACCCCACTAATTTTGTCTTCTCTCTCGTGTTTAGAGCCCATCTAATTACCCACTTCCATTCTGACTATCAGCATTTTCTTTTCTGTCTTGCCTTCCAAGAGAATACAATTTTTCGGAGTTCGCCCTTGACCT
The DNA here is from genome assembly GCA_011762715.2 of Neuroterus valhalla. NCBI lineage: Eukaryota > Metazoa > Arthropoda > Insecta > Hymenoptera > Cynipidae > Neuroterus > Neuroterus valhalla. The sequence goes on along the minus strand of WSXT02008645.1, from coordinate 6,460 downwards.
GTGAGCGTAATTTTTCCTCCTTTATCCCTCTTGGTCTTGCTGTGAACCTGTTACGGACAAACTGTCCTGCTTCTCTTTACAAGTCCAGAAGCTTCCTTCTCTCTTGTTCCTTTTCCCCATGTTTCGAGTTTCTCACTAAGAGCTCCTTTCCACCATCCCACACCTCCTTCTTCTGCTGGTACATGCATCCAGCTTCCCATCCACCCTCTCTGTGATCGCCAACCCCACCTCTATGAACGACAACCCCTCCCTTCTCTTCAACTCTCCATTCCATCATCATTCTTCCTATTCCTCTACTTTCTTGCCTCTCAACGTACTATTCCTACTTTCCTTGTACTCTTTTATTACTATCTCTACCACGATTCTTTTTATGACCCCTGATACTATGTCACACACACACACACACACATACACACACCATCCTCCTTTATGTGGCTCTTTCTGCTTCTCGCATCCAACATCTCTTCTTCTTCGCCATTGCTGAAGGCATTCAGCCCGCCCCACCCCCTACCAACACTTAACTCCTCCTTTTCTCCACTCTTTTCCCACCTTACTCTCTATCTCCTCGCTGCCCTCTACTCTTTTACACACAGAACTCCTTCTTTACTTCTGTCCCATCTACCATGGTTCCATTTTTTCCTTCCGTATCCTCTTCCTTTTCTTCTTCTATCACTATTTTTAGTAAATTTCCAGTGATTGACCTTCTATTTCGAATTCCTATTTCCCTTTTTTTCATTTTCTTATATTCTCCTCCTTGTCTCTACTTCTCCTGCGTCCATGGTCCCACTGTTCCACCGAGCGCTTCTCCTCATTTACCGTTTTAAGTGTTTTTAGCAGCGTGTGTTCTCTTGTCTCTCCTATGCTCTCTAGCTCCTTCCCCTCATTTTCTATATTTTCTTGATGATTCTTCTCCTCAACTGCCTATATCCAATTCTCCTTTTCCCATCCCTTCCTTCTCTCCCCTATCGGGCTTTGGTTCTTCAGATATCAATGCCACTATCATCAGAAAGTGCTTGGAGCCTTCCTCATTTGCCACTTGCATTCTAACTTTAAACTCTTTCATTCCTCGTTCTATCAGGATGTTATTCATTACTTTATTACATTTACAAAGGAAAGCCTAGAACCTCCCCACCTTTTTCACCGATCCATGTTCGCTCGTGCACCCCCCCCCCCTTTCCTCCCTCATCAGCACATACCCCTTCTTCTCTTCTTTTTCTTTTTTCCGATCATTCTCCACCCTCTCGTTTTCTCTTCTCTTATGCACCTACAATCAGATTTTTCACTTCTATTCTATTCATTATTGTTCCATCCTCTTCTTCCGTATCCTTCTCTCACAATATAACTAGGCGTACCTAGTCTGTCCAACCCCAAGATTCATCTAATATACCTTTCCTGTACTCTATTCACCTCCTCGATTTCCTTCTGACCCCTACACCTCCACTCCATACATTAGTACACTCATCATAAGGGAGTCGAACAGCTCCATCCTCCTTCCAAATTCATCTGCAAACAACCTCTTTCCCAATCCCTGAACCTGCCTCATCACAACATTTGCTCTCCTTATTCTCTACTTTATATGACCATTCACTTCTCCATTCCTCCGAAATAGTAAACTTAGGTACACAAACTCTTTCACCTCCTACAGCGTCGTCCCCTTCCACCTCCAATCCTCTCCCTTTTACCTCCCACCTCTTCTCCTGAACACCATAAACGTGGAATTTTTTGCACTAAACTCTAACCGACTCCTATCCAGGTACCTTTTTAACCTCTTCATCATCTTTTTCAATGCCTCCTCACTTTTTGGCAGCGACACTATGTCATCTGCATACCCAAGTGACCAAATTCTAATCCCTCCAATCCTCAACTACTCCTCCCTCTAGCTCCTTCTGTATATCGGTGATTAAGATCGCGAAAAGCGTTGGTCTAAGCGGACACCCCTGCCTTCGGCAGTATGCCTTTCCCCTCGGCATCATTCCGTGACCTCTCCGCCTATACTATTGCGTACACTTTGTACGCCATGTTCATCAATTTGATACCTCTATAATTATCCTGCCTATCTCTATCCTCCTACTTATAAAGTGTTACTATTAGCTCCTCCCTCCACTCTCCTGGAAATCCCTCACCCCTCCATTCCTTCTTCGCTACCTCTTTTAGCCTGTCTCTAACCGCTGGGTTGCCAAAAATCCATGCTCCGTTTTACAACCCTGTCAAAGCCTGCTGCCCTCGACCTTCTAGATTTCCTCATTCATAACTCTATCTCCTCGTCACTGCACTATCTCTCTCCTTCATCTCTCGTTCTTCTACTTCCCTCATCTCTCTTCCGTTCGTCTGAGCCCTGAAACGATTCTTAGAAAAACTCCCTCCATTCCTCACATCCGATGTTCACCCCCCACCCTCAGCGCAGGGAGGGTTGAGCCCTTTTTACGCTCTCGAAACCTATTTATTATCTTCCAAACGTCTCCCTTGGTTTTAACACTTTTTAACTCCTCTTTCAGATAATTCCACTCATTTTGCTTCCTCTTTAACCTTCACTCCATCTTTTTGCATTCATCGAATTTTATTTTTCTCCTACCTACCACAGCACTCCCCTCTTATTCAAAAGATTAGAGGCTGATGGTCTGATTCTATCCTCCCTTCTTAAGCAAATCCCTCGGTCTCCTCCTACCCATGCATATTCATGACCACATAGTGTATTACCGATGCTCCTACCTTACAAACTACGTTCAATCTCATTCTTCGTCCACTGTTATGATACCATTCGCGACCGTCCACCCAGTTATTCATAACAGTGTCCTTCGATCTCCTTCAAAAACTTGAGCCATCCCTTTAGAGACCCCCTTTCCTCCCCATTCT
>WSXT02008644.1:0-14654 GCA_011762715.2 Neuroterus valhalla | reverse complement strand
CATTCTAAACTCGTCGTCTTCCCTTCTACTCGTTACTTACTTTTCTTTTATCCCCTTCTCCTCTGCCCCTTCTCCTCTCCCCCTCTCATTATCTTCTTTTTTCCTTCTTTTCTTCTCTTAACCTTTTTTCTGTTTTATTTTTCTTCTCTCCTTCTCTCAACTCTCTCCTTTTCTTCTTATCTCCCTCTCGTATTTTCTTCTTCATTCCTTCCCTTAACCTAAAATCAAATAAATATAATTGAATTGGTGGCCAGGAAATAAATTTCCAATGAAATTATTGATTATTCACCTCAACTTTGAATTTTCAACGAGAATATGGATTTCTTATAGAGCAGTCGCATGTTGAAGATTAAAAAAAAAAGTTTATCTTCTAGGTAAGAAAAAAATTATAAATTTTTCGATTAGGAGGAAAATTGATGTGAAAAATTTCCTCCTCTATCTCATTCGGCACATCCAGACTTTTATTAGTAATGTATACAATGCTGCAACGTTTCGGTAATTAATAGGTCAAATTTCATCTAAATTCATGAATTTGCAACTGAATTGATGAATGTTCGAACGAACAGAAATTAAGTTTGAAAAAATTGGTGAATACTTTTTTGGTGATCATTCGGATATAACATTTTGAAATATATTGTTTTTTCGAAAAATAAAATATAAATAAAAAATAATTAATTTGGTAAGTCAGCTATCTGCCCGAGCATGTAGGTTTTTCCAATGAGAAATTGAAATTTCGGTTGACGGTTCATATAATTTTGTTGAAAACTTGTCTCTTGTGATAAATTTCATCGCTTCGGTTGGAAATGGAACAATTTTTTTCTAAAAAGTACTTTTTTATTTGGAAATTGATATTTCAAATTCAAAATCGATCTCTCCCAGTCGGAAATTTAGATTTATTGTTACGGGTTTGTCTTTTTGATTATAAATTCATATTTTTGATGGAAAATTCAACTTTAGGGTACTAAAAAATTGTTCCTCGTTAATTTAACTATTATAATTTTTCAGTTAATAATCATATTCTGGAGTTGAAATCTAACACTTTAGTAGATATTTAACCTATTTGCATTAAAATCTAACCATTTCATTGGAAATTTATCCTAATTGGTATAGGTAAACTTAAAACTTGGTTGTTAGTTAAAATTGCTTTTTTATGTAAAAAAATTCGTATTTGGGAAAGAATTATTTTTGTTCGTTCAAAATTTACGTTCACAGGCCAAACATTCAGAAACGTTGTTCAGGAGTCGTTCGTTGGGATTGAAAATTTTTCTCCGGTAGGAAAAAATCTTTTTTGTTGAATATTCCATTATATATCAAAAGTTCAAAGGTTTGTTTGCAAATTCAAATATTCCATCAAACTTTCTTCTCCCAAGTAATATAATTTTTCCTATCAGTGAAATTCGTCTTCTTCTTGAGGCAAAATAAACAATCAAGGATATTATTTATTTCATCTGTCCAGTACAATAACTTATCAAATTAATAATAAATTCGTTTTGAAATGTGCTGCTGATTCAAATATTATAATGTTAATAAAAACAAGTTAACGAACGTTTTCATGAACGAATAATCTTATTTCTAATTCAGCCTAAGATCAAATTCAGCTTATAAAATTTCAACAGCTTCTATTGTGTTCTGGATAATCATTCCAGGAGCGTGAATTGTTTAGTCCTTGTGGCTTATAGCCTTCTCGAGAGATGTACCCTAATTACATCGTTCGATGATGCATGACACAGTGCTCACGATTGGATTAATCCCCAGCGTATTCTGTATGATCCAATCTCCCCTGAAGCCGAGGATTATTACACAACTGACAACCGATCTTACCTCTCCACGATTCTCAGGAATTTATGACATCATGAATAAAAAATAATATATAACAAAAAGTATTTTTTCGAACTTGTTTGGTGTTGAAAACTCAATAAACAATAACACATAAGTTGGAACGTTAAAAAATCATTTTACCTCCGATTTGAGACTCCTCTACGTTGACCCCTGATCTTAGAAAATTAACCTTCAACACTTATCATTTGGATAATAACATCTGTGAACTTACTTAAATAATGGGCCGTGACCTTTCACCTATGTATGATAAAAGATTTTTAAGGACCCTTCAACCCTTGACGTTCGACTCCTGATCTAAAATCCCCTTTCTGAGACCTTCGACATCCAATCTCAACTTTTCATGATTCTCGTGAAATTATATCATCACCAACACGAAATAACGGAATACAGAAAGTATTTTGATAAACTGTTTTGTTGTTTAAAATACCATGAATAACAACACCTTAGTTGAAACTTCAAAACATTATTTGACCTCTGATTTGGGACTCCTTTTCGTTGACATCTGACCTTAGAAAAAGGACCTTCAACTTTTTTTGTTTGACTTATAATATTTGTAAACCTTCTTTGATGGTTACCGGTGAGCTTTCACCTATATATAATGGGAGATCGTCCTTGACCCTTCGACCCTTGAAATTTGACTCCTGATCTACGACCTCCTGTCTGAGACCTTCGACATCCGAGCTTACTTTTTCATGATTCTCATGAATTATGACATCATCAACGATAAATGATAGATTACAAGAAGTATTTCCTAACTAGTTTGGTGTGAGAAAGACAATAGATAACAACACCTTAATTTGAATGTCGGAACATCCTTTCAGCCCTGATTTGGCACTCCTTTTCGCTGACCTTTGACCTTAGAAGAAAGAACTTCAACTTCTGTTATTTGACCTATATTATCTGTGACCTACATTGATGTTTACCCGTGACCTTTCACCTATGTATATTAAGAGATTGTTGAGGACCCCTTGACCCTTGACGTTTGACTCTTGATCTAAGACCCCCCTGTCTGAGACCTTCGACATCCAATCTTACCTTTTCATGATTCTCATGAACTTATGACATCAGCAACATAAAATGATAGACTACAGAAAGTTTCTTTCAACAACTGTTTTGTTGTTGAAAATACTTTGAATAACAATACCTTAGTTAGAAAGTTCAAAAATCATCTGACCTCTGATTTGGGACTTCCTTTCGTTGAACTCTGACCTTAGAAAATGGACCTTCAACTCTTATTATTTGACTCATAACATCTGTGAACCTTGTTCAATTGTTGCCTCCGAACTTTGACCTATGTAAATTGAAAGATTGTTCAGGATTCTTCGACCCTTGACGTTTGCTCCCTGATTCAAGATCTTTTCGTTGTCCTCTGACCTTAGAAGATGGACCTCCAACTCTTATTATTTGACTTATAACATCTGTAAACCTATTTCAATGTTTATCTCCGACCTTTGACCTATGTGAATTGAAAGATTGTTCAGGACCCTTTGACTCTTGACGTTTGACTCCTGATCTAAGACCCCCTGTTCACGTCATTTGACATACAATAAAAAGATATTTTACAAAAAGTATTATTTCAAACTGGTTTTGTGTTCAAAATACTATAAATAACGACACCTTAGTTGGAATGATGTAACTTCATTTGACTGCTGATTGAGGACTCCTTCCCGTTGAACCCTGACCTTAGAATGTGGACCTTCATCTCTTATTACCTGACATATCGCAGTTGTAAACTTACTTTGATGTTGTTTCCGACCTTTGACCTATGTAAATTGAAAGATTGTTCGAGATGCTTTGACCCTTGACGTTTGACTCCTGATCTGAGACCCCCTCTCCTAGACTTTTCACATCCAACAAACTGATTAATTGCAAACAGTATCATCTCAAATTGGATTGGTGTTGTGAGCACTATAAATTATAACACCTTCGTTCGAATGATGAAACTTCATTTGACCCCTGATTTAGGACCCCTCCCGTTGACACCTGACCGTAGGATATGAACCTTCAACTCTAATTTATTTGACTTTTAATATCTTTGAACCTATTTAATGTTGATCACTGAACTTTGACCTATGCAAATTGGAAGATTGTTCAGGATCCTTTGACCCTTAACGTCTGACTTCTGATCTCAGACTCTCTGTCCGAGACTTTTGGCATCCAGTAAAATTATATATTGCGAAAGGCATTTTCTCAAACTGGTTTGGTGTTGAAAATACTATGAATCATAACACCTCAGTTGGAATGTTGAAACATCATTTGAACCCCTATTCAGGACTCCTCTGCATTGACCTATAGCCTTAGAAAATGAATCTCCATCTCTTAGCATTGGATTTGGAACATCTGTGCACTTACTTCAATGTTTACCTGCGACCTTTGACATGTGTGAATTGAGAGATTGTTCAGGACCCTTCGACCCTTGAAGTTTGACTCCTGATCTAAGATCTCTGTCCGAGATCTCTGACATCCAATCTTACCCTTCCATGATTCTTATGAATTATTTACATCATCAACGCAAAATGATATGTTACAAAAAGTATTTTTACAGACTAGTTTGGTGCTGGAAACACTATTAATAACAACACCTTCGTTGGAATGCTGAAACATCATTTGACCTCTGATTTAGGACTCCTTTACGTTGATCTCTGACCTTTGAAAATAGACTCTCATCTCTTATTATTGGACCTATTACATCTGTGAACTTATTTTCTTTTTTACCCGCGACCTTTGACCTATGTCAATTGGAAGATTGTTCAGAACCCTTCGACCCTTGATGTTTGACTCCTGATCTGAGACCCTTCCTGAGACCTTCGAATTTATATTCTGGACCCTCAATCCTTCTGTTTCCACCCTTACCATCTCTGGACACCTTTGGATCCGTACCTGCAACTTTTGACCCATCTGCTGCCCCACTGTAGAACCTAGTAAGTGAATTTTTTTATAGTGACTTTTTGCAGGCATATCTACATCAAGAATTAACCTCTATAGCAAATTGCATTTAATAGGTTATTCCTTTGGACAGCAGGCATGAACATTCAGAGATTATTTATAACCAACTCCTTCTGCTATTACTAATTTTTTAGAGAGAAATACTTCAAACTGATTTAATGAAATGTGTACTGCGAATAAACACATCATTGCTGCAATCCTCTCCTGGCCTTTGACCTTTCGTCTCAGATACTTCTACTTCGAACTCTGACCTGCGAAACTAAATACCTATTTCTCCATACTTGATCTAAACCATCTGTTGACTTCTTTCAACGTCCGTTCATAACCTCTCAACTTTGATCATTCTGAGCAGCCCAGAATAAATTAGTCTAGCTATTACCACAGGCCTTTGAATCCAACCTTCGGATGATCATTTTGATTGCGGAATTTCATTGACCTCAAATAATATGCACTCAAATAAATATTTCGATTTATATCTATGTTGAAAGAGCTGCTAATATCAACTCAAAATAATAATAAATAGTGAATAGTAAATAACAAAACCATAATAAGGATGCTGAATCAACTCTTCAATCCTTAACTAGAACCCTCTTTGTTCACCTCTCGAATCCACAAGAAAGAATTTTGAACCTTTGTATTAACTTATACCATCAGCAAACTCCTTATAACTGTCCACTAAAAACTTTGACCTTGAACCATTTTGAGATTCTCAGACTTCATGGTTTCTGCTATAGCTGCAATCTCCACCTGACCTTTGACCCTTTATCTGGAACCCTTTGCGTTTGACCTACGACCTGAGGAAGAAAACACCTGATTCTTCATATATGACCTATGCCATCTGTAGACTATTTCCGATATCTACCTGTGAACCTGACCTCTGATCATTCAATGACTTTTCAGGATACGTTTCTCTCTACTACTCACACGGCCTTTAAATCTCACCTTTTCACGATAACTCTTTATCCAGAAGTCTTTCAATTCTAAATAACATAGATACTTCCATAGGAATATTGTTAACTATTTAAATATTATAAGTTCTTTGAATAACAACATTTTAGCCGAAATCTGGATTCGACCTCCAACCTTCGATCTAGGACCTCTCGCTCTGGACTTTTGTCCCTCTAATCTAGACATCTATTCCTTCGAATTTGACCTTTGCTTTTTGTGGACTTCTTCAAACGCCCATTTTTTACCCCAATGTTTGACTATCAGAAGATTTTTCAGGGTAAAGTGCCTCTACCACAACTAAGGCCACCGAGTTCTACCTTACCACCATTTTCTTAACTCCAGGAGTCTATCGATTCCAAAAAAAATACTACCAAAGAAATATTTCAACCTAGGACCCGTTGCTCCTAATCTCTGACCTTATGGACTAGACATGTCACCCTTCCAATTTGACCCATGCTCTTTGTGGACTTCCTTGAACGCTCACTTGTCGCCCTGAACTTGTGTCCCCTGCTCTTAATCTCTGAGCTAAAAACTGGATATATGACCCTTCACATTTCACCTATGCTATTTGTGGACTTCTTGAAACGTTTCTGGTGACCCTAACCTTTGACCATTAAAAACCTTCTTGATATAAATTGCTTTTACCACTGATGATGCCTCTGAGTCTTACCTTTCCAGGATTACCTCAAATCCAGAAGTCTATCAATTCCAAATATTATACTTCCAGAGGAATATTTCCAACTTCTTTTATGTTAAAAGTACTGTGAATAACAACATCGTAGCAGAAATCCTAATTTGAATTCTAAGTTCGAAGAGGGGAGTTTTTTACATTAGCCAAACCCGAAACATCTCCTTCCATTATAATGGGTCATCATGAAAGCATCAAGTCCAGCAACTTCAATAACTGTTGAGAGCTTTTATTGTTAGCGTAGAAAGATACTTCCAGGACTCTATTTCCTCATGTTACTTATTTGACATGAAAAGATTATTTCTTTGACATTTGATGAGAGATAGAAGGAAGGCAAAAAGGACATCAACCACAGATGCCCTTTCCGGCAAAATTCTCCTTGGAGCTATATGTCGCCTTTACGGTGGACCATAAACATGTATGTATCGTCTCGGCCGTCCTACGATTTTACGACACTATGTGAACGGATCGGTAGATTCCATTGGGTATCATTTCCGTCTCAGTACGTCCGGTCGTTTGGATACTCTGTATCCTGTACAATGTACTATCGGCAAGAGTAGTTCATTCCCTGTGCGGTATCTTATGGGTACAATGCTATTTCGGTGTCAGCGCCATTGGTACTTTTCTAGGAAAAAAAGTTCAACACGAAACGTCCAAGTGGCATCAAAATGTTAATCTTTTCAACCAAATGAGTAGTTTTTTAATCAGGAGAAAAGGTTCCACTGAGAAGGAGAATTTTCAACTAAAAAGATAAATTCCCTACTCAAAGAGATGGAGATTCAACAAGATAATTTGATTTGGAACAAAGATACGTGTTTTATAATAATTTTACTTATTGAGATTAGGAGGAAATCTACTTCCCCTATATTGAACTGATGAATAACAAATTTACAACAAATAACCAATGGCGGATTTATAGTTATGTCCTGAGTGAACAACTTTTGCTCCTAAATTTATATCGTATCCAAACAAAAATATAGATGAACAGTGGTTTTCCTGATGGAAAATCAAAATTAACTTTCATTGATGCTGATGATGATTTCAGTTTTCTCTGAACTTTGGAATATGACAGACACGTCACTCAACTAATTGAATCATAAAACCTTTCCTCCCTCCTTGCAAAGTTTGCTTTTGGAGATCTCTAATGCATATTTATCGATGTGAACTACATTTTTAAAAGAACCAACTATCGGATTTTATGCTCCTCTCACTGAGAATTAAAGGAAGTAGATGTGTATATCGTATCTCTGCAAGTACACCCCATGACACACAACAGATCAAATATTCAACGTTTCCTTTGCAATGTTCTTCGACAAATATAGAGAGGAACAGAAAATTTCCAATTTCCCGCGCGACTTGTGAATACGAGCTTCATGAAACCTAACTAAGTGGATAGGTACCTGGTAGAGAAACTGCGAGGATTGTAAGGCTATTGAGGTCGTTGATGTGTTTGAAAATGTTCCATTTTAGTCTCTCGAGACCGCAAAAATGCAGATCATGTCTGCTGTTTCAGTGATTTTTTCATTTCATAATACTTGGATCAATTTTTTCCCTTTCTTCCCAATCTCCTCATCCATAGTCCAAAAGAGACGGAGGTGAGTGTGGGACTTGCCAAGCGACACATACCCACTAAACCTTAACTCCTTCCTCCTGCCAACTCATTTCCCTGGACCGCTTATCGCATTACTTCAGGGAGATGGGGGTGAGGCCAGTACGCCAAACTTCAGCTTTCCTCTGTTTCGACAACTTGGACCACAGACTCCTGCTTCAGACCCTACAAAGATGTACGCATCGTACACATCTTGGCAGGGCCCTATCGTCTAGTACCTTGGGGTTTCAGCTCCGGCGCCGACACTTTGTTCGCTTTACACCTTGGGGTTTCCAGAAGATGACCAACCCGAGAACCTTCGCCTGCCGCGGCGCAGAGGTAACAGCGCGGAGTACTTTCGCACTCCGCGGACCTGTGTTCCTCTTTGCCGCACCTCCAGCAGCACGCCTTTCTTTCCGGACCGGTGCAGCCCGCTGCCATATGACCATAGCCATTAGAGCGATAGCATTGGGTTACATATACCTTATTTTTGACGCAACAGGACACCCACCCAACTTTGAGGTGCCCTGTGCGCACCAGCTTTGCGGCTGAATCCTCGTCCATTTCGACAAAGGCCTTTAGGTTACCCCTCAAGGCCTTTCTCGGTCAATTCACCTTCATCCTCCGCTTCACAGCGACACCGAAGTGTTTCTGTATCGCCTCTCCAACTTCCTGACCTTCGGTGAGCTCTTCGAGGTCAAACACCTCGAACTCGTCACGAGGCACAAGCTCCCGGACTTTCCCATCTTCGCCAGCTGTTTCTTTGATGGCAGCGGACAGTTTTGCTCTGCTCCCTGCCTCATTTCCCAAACCTATCAGGACGTCCCCGTCCCGCGCTTTGCGGACGCCCTTGATTTTGACACCAAACGCGTCTGGTTCCACCGTCCTCTTGATGTTGCGCAGGACCTCGGCGTAGCTCGAGCCCTTGGACGGCTTGATAAGAACCGCTTTGGGACAGGAACCTGCACTCGCGTCCTTACTTTCTTAAGCCTCGTCGCAGCATAGTTTGCGTAATCCGACAGATTTCCAAGTTTCAAGTCCATCGTAAGAAGCTTTTTTTCTGCAGTCTCTAGGTCCCTTCTTATAGGAAGGAACATTTTCGCTTTTGTTTTGCGAAAGTTTTGCATCTCTTTCATCACTCCTTTCAATTCTTCCATCGCCTGCATCCCTTTCTCGTGCCAAAGCTGTAACAATTAAAGGTTCGCACGTGCGTACGGCATGTTTTTCCGAGTGTCTTTCTTTCCACTTCCGTGACGTCGATTTCTCTATCAAACATTTCTCCACTGAGGCTCGTCTCCAGTAATGCAGCCTTCGAAATGTTTCACTGGCTTTCCCCAAAATCCGTAAGGCCGGCACCGGCCAACGGGGCTTCAACCCGATCGGAACCGGTGGGCAGATTTTTACCCCCTTGGGGTCTTAAGGAAACTTACTTATGTTTGATTTTTCGTTCGGGGTTCCTTCCCCTATCTAGTTTTTGTACGCCCTGGGTATTTGATTTTCCCGGTACCACCCATTACTGGGAGGCGTTTCCCTATGCGCAACCTGGAGAGGCGCTCGATGGGAGACCAGCAACATATGGAACTACCCTTCCCTACTTCTTCGCAGCCTTCGGCTATTGTTCTAATGTACCCCTGCCTTTTCCACAAAACCGTTCAACCCCTTGCATTCATGGGTCCTGGGCCTTAGCAGTTCAAGTTCTCGAGTTCTTGAGTCTAGGACCTCCTCATTCATTAGGATCAAGATCTAACAGCGGATCTTTGATTCTTGAGTGTCAAGGTCAAAACCTGGAACATTGAGGTTTTTGAGAGTTTAGGTCTGTACTAAGACCTCCCAATTACTTAGTCCAAACTAAAATTTCCATGTAACAGCAATAACCGTTCAAGTTCTCGAACTTTTGAGCCGCGAACCTTCTTATTTATTTGGATCAAGGTCTGTTCGCGGATCTTTGATTCTCAAGGCTTGAGGTCCAAACTTTGAGGTTCTTAAGGATTTAGGTCTGCATTCAAGACCTCTAATTTCTTGAGTATCATTTCCAAACTTGAATTTGGTATCAAGTCTTGACCCGTACCTGCTTATTCCTTGATAGGCAAGTTCCAAACATTTTATATTTCTCAAAGGTCGATGCTTAAGCCTAAACAATAAGGGTTCTTGGGTTCTTTATCTGGACCTCCTTTCTTCTAAGAACCAAGGTCTATTTGCGAATTTTCAATTCTTGAGGGTCAAGGTCGAAACCTGGAACATCAAGGTTCTCGAGGGTCTGGGGCTGTATTCAGACCCCCCCATTACATATCCCAAGCTTGAATTTTGCTTGAACTTTCGAATATTTGTCTTTAAGCACAAACCGTTCGGGTTCGTGCATTCTCAAGTCTTAGGCTCCATTTGTTAATACGGGTCAATTCCTTTATGCAGATCTTCGATTCTCAAGGTTGTGGGTCCGCTTCTGCAACCCGAAGGTTCTTAAGGGTTAAGGATCGAACTTGAAGCTTCTGATGCTTGGAAGGCTTACGCCTAAACTTGAACCTTCTATGTTTATAAGGCACCAAGTCTTGACCAGGACCTCCTTATTTATCGCCATACAAGATTTAAAGCCGAAATTTGTATTCAAGATGTCCATATAGAAGCCTAAACCTTTTGATTTCTCGAGTTCTTGAGTCCAGGACCTCGTTATTTATTGAGATAAAGGTTTGTTCACGAATCTTTGATTCTCAAGGGACCGAACCTGGTACTTTGAGGTTCTGAAGGATTTGGGTACGTGTTTGGACCTCTTGATTCCTTAAGGGTCCATGTCCTTACTTGAATTTTCTAAGCCTATTAGGTATCAAGCCTTCTTATTTCTCGATAGACGAGGTCTGAAGATAAATATTTTATACTTTCGAAGGTCCATGTTTAGACCCAAGCGGCTTAAGTTATTAGGTTCTTGAATCTGGATATCATTTTTCTCAAGATCGAGTTCTGTCTGCGGATGTTTGATTCTTGAGGAGCAAGGTCAAAACCTGGAACAGTGAGGTTCTTTAGGGGTTCAGGTGTGTACTTAGACCACCTAATTTCTTGAAGGTCCAAATTTAAATTTTCTTCGTTTAGGAGGCATTCCGTCTTGATCTAAACCTTGTTTCTTGATATACAAGGTTCGAACCGGAAATTTTATATTATTTAAGCATAATTTTTAAGCCCAAACTGTTCAAGTTCTTACGTTCTTGAGTCCTGGGCTCTCTTCGCTACTGAGGGTCAATTTCTGATCGTAGATCATTGTCCATATCCTAATCTAAAACCTTGAGGTTCCTATGGGTTCAGGTCCGAACTTGAACTTTCGCATTCTTTAAAGGTACACGAATCAACTTGAATCCTCTTATTTTAGTAGGCATCAAGTCTTAACCAAGACCATCTTGTTTGTCATCCGATAAGACCTAAAGCTAGACTTTTTATGTCTTTGACAGTGCATGTTCAGGCCAAAACTGTTCAAGTTCTTGAATCGTGGACTCGCTTGTTTATTCAGGGTCAATGTCTAATCACGGATCTTGGATTCTCAAGGGTAGAGGATTGAACCTGGAATTTGAGGTTTGAACCTGGAACTTTGAGGTTCCAAAGGATTTCGGTCTGTTTATAGACACCCAAATTTCTTGGAGATCGAAGTCCAAACTCAAATTTTCTAAGCTTACTGGGTTGAAGTCTTGACCTAGACCTCCTTATTCTTCGATAGACAACATCCAAACCCAAACATTAAATACTTTCGAAGGTCCATGTTTGAGCACAAACCATTTACGTGCTCGAGTTTTGAATCAGAACCTCCTTTTTAAGAGGATCAGGGTCTGTTTTAGGATCTTCGTTTCTTGAGGGTCAAGGTCGGAACCTGGAACCTTAAGAATCTCGAGGCTTTGGGTCTGTAATTTCACCTCCGAGTAATGAGCCCAAACTTGAATTTGTTCAGTTTATGAGGCATCCAGTCTTCACTCTGACCTTCTTATTTCTGAATCGACAGGGTCCGAGCCTGGACCTCTCATACTTTTAAACGTGCATCCTTTAGATCAAGCCATTCAAGTTCCTAAGTTCTTCAGTTCTGGACTTCCTTTGTAATAAAGTTCAATTTCTGATCACAGATTATTGATTCTCAAGGTTCCGAGTCTAAACCTGGAACCTTGAGGATCCTAAGGATTCGGGACCGTATTTGAACTTTCCCATCCTTCGAAGGTACCCGTCTCAGCTGGAATGCTTTTAGTTTATTAGGCATCAAGCTTTGATCAAGACCTTCTCAGTTGAAACCCGACAAGATATGAAACTGAACATTTTATATTTCTGAAGGTGCATGTTAAGGCCCAAACCGTTCAAGTTTATGAATCTTCGACTTCCTTGTTGATTTAGGAACTTCGAGGTTCGAACCTGGAATTTCGAGGTTCTAACCTGGAACTTTGAGGTTTTCAAGGATTTCAGTCTGTATTCAGACCCCTAATTTCTTGAAGGTTCAAGTCCAAACTAAAATTTTCTAAGCCTACTGGGTATGAAGTCTTGACCTAGACCTTCTCATAATTCGATAGACAACATCCAAACCCGAACATTATGTACATTCTAAGGTCCATGTTCAAGGCCAAATCACTTAGGTTCTCAAATTCTTGGATCATTCTTTTAAACGTGCATGCTTGAGATTAAGCCATTCGAGTTCCTAAGCTCTTGAGTCTCGGACTCCCTTTGTTATGAAGGGTCAATTTCTGATCGCATATCGTTGATTCTCAAGGGTACGTGTCTGGACCCGGAACCTTGAGGTTTCTAAGGGTTCTAGTCGGTACTCGAACTTTCCAATTTTTAAAAGGTACACGTCTCAACTTGAACCTTTTTAGTTCATTAGGCATCAAGTCTTGATCAAGAACTTCATATTCGTCATCCGACAAGATCTCAAGCTGGACTTATTATATTTCTGAAGGTGCATTTTTAAGCTCGAACCGTTCAAGTTCTTGAATCTTGGACTCCCTTGTCAATGAGTTACTGTCTGATTGCAAATCTTTGATTCGCAAGGATTGAGGTTCGAACCTGGAATTTTGAGGTTCGAACCTGGAATCTCGGGGTTCGCACCTAAAACTTTGAGGTTCGAACCTGAAACTCTGAGGTTCGAACCTGGAACTTTAAGGTTCGAACCTGGAACTTTTAGGTTCTTAAGGATTTCGGTCCGTATTACCCGGACTTCTCATGCTTTTGCACGTGCCTGTTCAAGATCAATCCATTTAAGTTCTAGAGTTCTTGAGTTTCGGGCCTCTTTATTCATTAAGGGTCAAGTTATGATTGCGCTTATAGCATTTTCAAGGGTCCGGGTCCAAAGTTGGAACCTCGATATTCCTAAGATTTCAGGTCCGTACCTTCAAATTTTCTGGAAGCCTTTGTCCAAACATGGATTTCTTTAGTTTGTTAAGGTTCTTGTATTGAGCTATATCTTCTTATTCCTGAAGTGTCCAGGTCGGGTCTCATCTCCCAAGGGTCAAGGTCCGCTCTCAGTCCTTTCGAATTCTCGAGTGTCCCCCCCCCCCCCCCCCCTTCGTCAATTGATGTCGCTCATCCTTTTCTATAATAATAAGAGAGTAGAGGAAAAAATTAATTCCGGAGAATCTTAAGGTTAAGGACTATCAAATAAAGAATGCATAATCTGACCTTGACAAGAGAAGAAGTAGCTCATTATAATCTGATGGAATTCCATTTGAAGTCTCCTATGCGAATTTTCATACAGAAAAATTAAAAATTGAACAAAGGAAGAGTTAAACACGAACCTTCTGAATCCTTTGGTTCATCCAGACTCTAGACATCAGAGGACTCCCAACACGAGGGTCGACCCGATTTTTTTTTCCCAGTCGTCCGTGAGGAATATACTTCATCATTGCGAGAGCTAAAATTTGAATAAAAAAGGGAGCCTAGAGTGTACTCAAGCTTCAACATCTGTCGTTGGGAGATGCAAATTAGTCAACCAAACCAGGGAGAACTCGTCGGCGACTTGTTCACTCCTCTCAAAAGAATAAACCGGAAAAGGAAAAAGAAATCAACAGGGAATTACATGAATCTCTTGGTTATTTATTTGGTTCCAAGATTGCGCACTTGGAATAAAGAGCATCTTTCTTCAAGGAGAGTCTACTTCATACTTTATGCAACAACACCTTTCGATAAAAAACTTTCCTTCGGAAAGAAAAAATCAATGTATTTAGACGGTTATGTTTTGAAATATTATAGATAATTTGGAAGGAAATGAATTTGGTTTCGTTTTGGTAACTTTTAAATTACGTCCTTCATAATAGGTTTCATTGCATTAATTGCATTCTTCTCATATCCTGAAATTATTTGTTTTACTTTTTTTTTATTCAATCGTCTTATCCTTCATCTATTCTCCTATTCATTCCCTCTTTCATCTCATTCTCACTTTAAATTATTATTTAAAGTAATATAAATAAAGTAAATAGATTAGATTGGATTCATTACTCCATGTATACCCTGATCAGGTTTTTACATATCTATTATCCCCCCTCCCACAGGAGATCGTCAGACATTGAACCCTTCAACCCCTGCCGTCTACAGCCAGATTTTTTATTTGAAACGCTCGCATTCGCCTGAAAATTTGGTCAGAGTAGAGGAAAACTGCAGAAAACCAAAACTCCCGAGCGCAGTCGCTTATCGACA
>WSXT02008633.1:0-14737 GCA_011762715.2 Neuroterus valhalla | reverse complement strand
TGTCCAGTAATTAGATTTGAATTACAAAACACAAAAAGTAAGGCGTTAATTGATACTGGAAGCGAGGTAACATGCATTTCGGAAATCTTTTATGAAAATAATTATGAGAGATTCAAAGAATGCGAATTATTACCAATAATAGGAACAAGCATTGTAAATGATGTACACATTCAGAATGAATGTCGTGAAGAAAAGAATGATTCATGCACACGTGCAAAACTGATCTTGTATCACAGACTTTATAAATAAAAATTAATCGAAAGTAAATTTGTGGATCACGAATACAACACCACCGGTTTGTACAAGAACGAATTTTTTATCAGAGTCAGATTTTCAGATATTAGAGATCCAAAAATTCAGCGACTCAGATACAGTTGAAAAACATGCAGTTTCGAATCTCACCGGTGATCTCAAACTATTTCCAATTTTTAAAAATCTTCGCAAATCTTGAAAATACCCTTCAAAATCTTATGAAGTACATTGGGCCACGATAAGACATCTGGAATATTATCGCTTATTCCAATTTTCAAAAATGTTAAGGTTTCAGGATTCAACCTTTACTCGCAAGTTTGAGTACGCAGGGAGTAGTCGAGCGCGCAGCGCGAAGTAAATACATCATCGAGCGTGAAGCACGAGATCAAATATATTCTATAGTAGAAATAGTTCAGTTAGCTATAATTATTAGAATTTGAAGTTTCCAAAGAGTTTGAATTTTGCTGTAGCTTCTTGTATCACAGAAGACAAAAGAACTAGTGTACGATTTTTCATTTCACTATACTGAATATAATCAGAGGCAGGTCACGGTTTATGGATGTGGATTTGTGTGCAGCAGGTATGTCCATCTCATAAATAAACATAGTCATAAATATTATGACTATGTATTATTCTCTGGAAATTCAAACCTCTCTGAACTCAGAACCATGTAACTGTCGTCGACTTTTTTTTTGTAGCAAGTGTTTGAGGAATGGAAACAACAGGGTTTATATGAAATTTTACCAAAATTTACATCAACATATCATGATTATCTTTTACGCGACAAATGAACCGTACAGCAAGTCCCGCAAGGTAACGAATCACAAAAGGACAATAACTTCAATGTAGAGATAAAAAAATTTTATCACGATTTGTTTCTGGTCAAGATAATCCTGGCCAGCGGTAGTTGGCCGGAAGTGAGAGAAACGAGCGCCAACGACCAAGCTAAGATTACCACAAAAATGTTCAGAATTACCGAAACGCGTTTTTCATTTGCTTGTATAAATTAAACGCAGCCTTTCCCACGACCAAAAATTAAACGAGCTCATTGCAAGGTTTCAAATTATCTATCAGTGTGAGATGATCCCTGGTCATTCGAAAATGAGGTTCAGAATTATCAATTCTCAAAGTACACTTTAATACAAAATTTCATTGCACATCTTCGAAATGAAACTAGTTTTTCTCAAAATAAAAAATTGATCTCCTTTTTCACTTCGATTCGCGACAACTTAACAAACTTTCAGAATTTACTTATAGATCAAAAAAGAAAATACGTGTGTAAGTATTTGAGAGTTAATTTTTTCGTTAACTGTGATTCCTTCTACATTTCCCCGGAGCAAAGAATAAAAACTAGTCAAGTTATCGAGTAACATCAGAGTATAAGGAATATGTAGGAGTTTTGAGGAAAATATCAGTAGCCGATATGTCAACATAAATGCACGGAAATGGGAATAAATGGGAATTGAAAAAAATTGTTGGTGATCTATGAATTTGAAAAAAATTCATGGAATTCATTTAATTTGTGGTTTTTTATGATATCCATTGTAATTCAGAAAATTTAGGAGAAAGTATTGAGTTTGTGGGAATTTTCGATGACTTATATAACAAACTAATTTTTCTTGAAATCAAAAACGCATCTTCTTTTCTACTTAAACTCGCGCTAACTTAGCCAATTTTCGAATACACTAACAAATCAGAAAAGAAAATACTAGTCTTTGTATTTAGAAAGTAACTTTCTCATCAGCTGTGATGTCTTACACATTTCCCTGGAGGAAAGGATAAAAACAATTCAAGTAATCGAGTAACATCAGAGTATTACAATTATGTAGGAGTTTTGAGGAAAATATCAGTAACCGATATGTTAACGTTAATATACCGAAATTGGAGATTTATTGTTATTTATCTAGATAACGAAACTTAATGAGAATAATTCATGAATTTCACGAAAATTCGTGAAATACATTTAATTCGTGGTTATTTATGATGTTCAGTGTCATCCATAAAATTTGAGGAAATGTATTGAATTTTTGAGAATTTTGGAAAATTTCCGACATTCATGGTAATTTATGAAATTTGAGAAATGTTTCACATTTTTATAAATTTCTGAAATTAATGATAATTCACGAGATTTGAGATGATTTATACCATTTTTGGTAATTTATAAAACTTATGGTATGTTATGAAATATGTGGTAATTTATGGGATGTGTGGTAATTTATGAAATGTGTGGTAATTCATGAAATTTGTGGTTGAGTATAAAACTTGTGGGAATACATGAAATCTGTGATAATATATTAAATTTCTGGTAATGCTTGAAATCTATGGTAATTTATGAAATATGTGGTAATTTATGAATGTGTAGTTATTCACGAAATTTGTGGGAATATATGGAATTCGTCGTAATTCATTGATACTATGGTAATTTATGGAATATGTGGTAATTTATGGGATGTGTGGTTATTTATGAAATTTTTGGTTATTCCTGAAATTTGTTGTAATTCATGGAATTCATGGTAATTCATGAAATATGTGGTAATTTATGGGATGTGTGGTAATTTATGAAATGTGTAGTAATCGACGAAATTTGTGGACATTCATGAAATTTGTGGTAATGTATGAAATTGGTTGTAATTCATTAAATGAAATATGTGGTAATTTATGGGATGTGTGTTTTATAAAATGTGGGGCAGTAATTGAAGTTTGTGGTCATTTATGAAACTTGTCGGAATACATGAAATTTGTGGTAATATATCAAATTTGTGGAAATTCATGAAATTTATGAAAAATCAGCGATAACTTGTGATCGATATAATGAAATTTGGGAAGGTGAGAGAAATTTCGCGATAAAGTATTTTTTTTAAAAACCCCAGATCCATTGCTTACGCTTAGTTGAGAATCGTCTTCAAAGGTATGTCAAAGGATATTTATAATTTCATAAATCATAAAAAGGGAAACTACATGATACTTTTTTCTCCACTTACTATCGACACAGGCATATCGAGTCTCTCATCTGCCCCCTTCTCATTAGAGTTACCAACCTAACGATAAATGAATAGAATAGATTCACAAAAATTAATGAAAGGTTTGAAAGCAGGCATATGAGAAACTCGGTATGTCTGTTTCAATAGCAACTGGAGAAAAAAGATAAAAGTTTTATTCCTTCTAACGAAGTATCAAATTGTTTGCAGTGTCGAAAGTCAACTGCATTATATTTATTCCAGTTCATGAAGAAAAATAGTTCAAATATTATTTATATCATGTTGTTTCTCTTTTTATGATCTATAAAAATATCAATATCCTTTGACATACCTTTGAAGGCGATTCTCAACTGAGTTTAGGCGACAAATCTGAGGTTTTAAAAAAATCCTTCATCGCGACATTTATGATCTCTGGAAACTATCGAAGCGAAATAAAAAAACTGTCTGTCTTTCAAATACATGCTGTTTACTAAAACTGTTGTCCTACAAACAGGGCCTTTCCTTCATAAAATCTACAGTAATTTTGAAGATAAGGGCGAAAATTAGATTAACACTACACACAGAGTCGAGTTGCCAGTTGGTTGTGGGGGCTGAAGCATGCGCTTTGGACCCACACCGGCTGGTTGTGGGTTCGATTCCCGCCTTGCACTCTGGAAGAACTTCGGCGGTCCACGCGGTGAACACTTTCCAAGCAAGGGAGTGTTCATCTCCGGAAAGTCGTGGTGCCGGTACCTTTTGAGAAAAAGGTTACTCTAAGTACTTGGGGCTGGGGTTTTTGGTGGTTCGGAACCCACCTTAAGCTGTAGGTCCCTCTTACTCACTACCAAGGTAGTTGTAGGGTGTGTAAAGGAATGGTGGAGAGGTTCGAGGAAAATGTAAACCCTCAGGGGACGTGTTGAATCAATCAATCAATCACTACACATAGAGTCTGAAAATACGAACATTTACCCTTGCAGGAAAATATATTGAGCCAAACTTGTTGAAATGTTGAAGAACATTTTTTTCAGTGTTTACGTTGAGTAAACCACAAAGCTTCTGAGATGATATTTAATTATGAAAGGTATAAATAATATGAACGGATATAAATATTATTAATAACTTTAAACAGTGACGAAAGGTACATATAATTTTTGAGAATTATTCTCACAAGAATAGTTTATCTTCAGTATCGACTGATACTGAAGAGCATATATATTTCTTTGAGCATATATATTTATAAGAAAGCATTATTTTTTTGTTGCAAAATGTGAAACTTCAAAATAGTTTTTTGGTTTAAAAGCTTCTCCTTTTCGAAACATCAGATCATAAAAAGGATGCTAAATTTTTCTCTCCAAAGTCTGGGAAAACTAGGCTTTAATAAGTGAAAGGCTACAAAACCTTAAAAATACGAGATATTCCAGACAGTAATATATTTTCCGAATTTCGAATCCTTTACGTTTCGAAAACTAGCTGGTTTTCCTCATCAGATCTGTGAGCAAAAAAATCACAATATTGGATGTCAATTACTTAAGATAACAGGGTTAGAACCATATAAGATGGCAATAAGAGAAATTATAACAATACTTTATGTAATTTCCACAGATTTCTTCCATGATAAAGGTTCAATTAATTAATTTAAAACCCATTATAAATTGTGAAAAATATAGTTTGAAAGTGTAACTGAAACGTATTGAGATAGGATTAGGTAAGAACCAATACGTAATTGGTATGTTTAAAATGACGTATTTGTCGTATTTTTTAGGTCTAATAGCCTTTCACTTATTCGAAACATTATATAACAATTCAAATGGGTTTATAATCGATTCAAACACAGTTAACAGATGTATAAAAAGAGACGAATCTAGAAACAGATACATAGAGAGTATTTGAGAAACTACCTAAAATTTTATGCATATTGTAGAAAAAAAAGTTATCTTGTTGATGTTCACGAATAAATACTTGTTACTTCTTCAAGTAAATTTCCAGTCTGCAGAAGAAGTTTTGAAACCTTTTTCCAGAGATCGAGATTATATCTAGAGCAGATGTTCCCGAAAAAAAGACTTATTCATGTTATTTCATGAACCTTGTGGACTCCCGGGAAGAATCGCCAAGAAAATTGCATGCATGTATTGAAATTAATTACAAAATTTCGATCTAATCTTTCCAGTTCTGACTTTTGCCAACAGGTGGCAAAAAAGTAGAAGATGCATTCCTGATTGCTAGTTTATTACAATACTTACGACACCTAATGCCGAAACAGTTCCCGTGTGGTGTTTGCTGGTCTCCTATCGGGCGCCTCCCCAGGTTGCGGATAGGGGGAACGCCTCCTAGATATGGGTGGTACCGGGGAAATCAGATATCCGGGGTAGACAAAGACTAGGTAGGGGAAGTAAACCCGACAAACAAATCAACGATGAGTAAGTCTATTGAAAACAAAATATCCCAAAGGAATAGCAATCTTTCCGCTGGTTCCGATCGGGTGAAAGCCCTGGTAGCCAGCGGCGGCTCCATGCATTCTGGATGGAGCCAAATACACGAAGAAAGTATGTGTTAGGAGTTATTTGGAGGAGAGCTGGATGTGTTCGAGGAACAGGACTTAGCTTCCAGGACTGATTTGGCATTTTGCAAGTTCAGAGTAAACGATAGCATGGAGCAGACGAAAAGCTACATCGCAAAGCTGGAGAGCATTCTAATTAGAATAGAGAATTTCATCGGGACGAACCGTCACATACACCCGCAAATCACGAAGGGTCCGGACGAATCACTTGCGGTCCTCGACAAGGTGCGGGACAGTGTACGTCACACAGACTGCTGGACAGCAGACTTCGAAACTCGTCTTACCCAAGAAATGGACAAGAAGATTTTCGAAGCGAAGATCTGAGAGACTTAGTCCTCCGCAAGGAAAACAGTTGCGAAGAGCACGGGGACTCAGACGGTAGCAGATGCCGGGGAAACTCCGGCCTCCACCAGAAGGAAGAGGCCAAGAGACCCAGCCGACAGTTCACTGGAGACGAGCGCATGGAGACCTGCGCAAAAAAAGATACGAACTCGGGCGCAAAGGTTCACCCTTGTAGCCTCGAGTTCTTTGAAGAAGATAAAGCCGGCTGAGAAGCCAAAGACTAAGAAGGGGAAGACACCGGAACGAGCAAGACCCGAGGCAGTGCTCATTAGACCTGCCGAGGGTTTCAGCTACGCTAGCGTGCTGCGCGGATCCGGAGTACGGTGCAGCCGGAAAACGTTGGGGTGAAAGTCAAGGAAATACGGCAGACGCGGGACGGAGGGATCCTGATCGAGGTCGAAGGTGAAGCAGAGGGCAAGGAGAAACTGTCCTCTGCTATCAAGAAAGTGGTTGGCAACAACGGGAACGTGCGAGAACTCGTTCCCCGACTTGAGGTCGAGATCCTCGATTTAGAACCAGCGACGGAGGGAGAAGAGTTGGAAGAGGCCCTGAAAGATTTCTTCGTTGAATCAGGGCCAACGAGATATAAGGTGAACGTTACGAAGAAGGCCTTAAGGGGAAACCTGTAGGCCTTCGTTGAAATGAACGAGGAGGGCGCTGCAAGGCTACTGCGGACAGGAAACCTTAGAGTTGGGTGGGTGTCCTGTCACGTAAGGAAGAAGGAGACAGCAACCAGGTGCTACCACTGCCAAGGCTACGGCCACATAACAGCGTCCTGCAACGGTCCTGACTGGAAGGACTGCTCTTGAAGATGTGGCAAAAAGGCAAACAGGTCTGCAGAGTGCACAACTGCTCCACACTGTTACCTCTGCACCGTGAAGAAGGATGGTTCCCGGGAAGACCATGTTCCAGGAACTGCAAGGTGCAGTGTGTTCCGGGAAAGGACTAAGACGCGAAAGCTGAAGGAATCTTCGAAATGAAGCAAGTTGAAGGCAGATAACATCTGAAGGATCCGGAAGAGTCAACCAAGCCCAAACTGGACGTCAAAGGCCGACGAGCCCCATGCTTCCGGTTCAGGGGTAATCATGCCAAGAAGACGATGGTGGTTTTTCAGTGGGTATCAGATGGAAACAACATCTCTCCATCTCAATCAACATCAAAAGCCATACACTACCGAGAAGTGCAGACCCTCCTCGGTGTCTGTTCGCAGATTTTTTCACCATCCCGCAAAAAAAAAATCCCGGAACAGTTACCGAAGCTGTTTCTCCGATTATGTTTTGGATTAGTTTTTTTTGAGGTGACAATTATGTTTGATTTCTGTGTTGCAAGATCAGTCGAATAATAATCAACAAACTGATTATATTTTTGCAATTTTTAATAATTTTCCCCGAAATGACATTACTTTGTATTGTTGATTACGTGTAGGTCTAAATGAACATGGGAAAACAATAAATTCTTGCATCTGCTTCTCAGTAATTTAACCTCTAAAGAATCGAATCCCTTCACCGGATTTGTAGAAGAGCGATGAAAACTGATTTCATTACACAAGCGTGATGTATCAGTTGGAAATATTGAAATGTCATTCTTTTTCTATAAATGAGTATTTCTTGTTACATGTTAAAAGCAAAGAGAGATTGGTTATTGTAGTGATACAGATTTCCGAATCCATATTAATCTTTCTGTAGCTGATTCCAGCCACATGCCTCCGGTGTCTAATACACTTGGTGAATTTTGTTCCATGTGCATGTTGTATTCTTTGCTGAGAAAATTTCAGGGCTTCCTAGTTTAGTGAGTCTGCTTCTTAGCTACTTTTTGATAGATGTTTGGACTTGTTCATAGCGGCATAACTGTTCTCACAGAGTCTGTCTTTAAGTGAATCGTTCTTGCTGTAAGTACATCATATAATTATTCCAGCTCATATGTTTCTAATCGATTTCAACAATTGAGAAATGGTTTAAGTGAATTGTCCGATTGGCCAGAGTTCGAGAATGAGGTACCTCAAGGCTTCATCTCGGTTCCTCTAAAATTGGATATCTTATTCTGATCTTAGCATCGACCTCCAACATTGCAAATGCCATGAATTTGCGAAGAATTTCAGAATCAATTTTCCGGGTTTAATTTTCCGCTGATAAGATTTTTGAGGCTTGTACAGGGGGACACTGATCGCGTAGTTTGTTCGGCTCAGAACAAGGAACTTCAAATCGTTCTTGCGAAAACAACGGCAATTATTTGCGTTCCTTTTCCCTTACCGTCACGGGAAATGATTGCTTCTTTCTCGCCTCTTAATTTACAGCTTTGACGTTGAAATTTTGAAGGTGGCTAGGGATGATAGTTACATGCTCAACCGTATTTATCTCTAGAAAGAGCACGTAATTCACATCTTGAGAAGACATTTTCAGTACTCCAGCAACTAAAAAGGAATGAGGATATACTACCAACACCAGCACGAATCCTCTCAGTCGAGACCCTTATTTGTCCAAAACTTTGGGTGTATTGCATAGAACGACATAACAGACGAATATTAAAAAACCTTCAGCAAGCAATAATGCTTGCATTCGCTTCATATGAAACATAATAAAACATGAAAATATGACACATGTGTCCGAGTAATATTATTCTTCTGCTGCAAGAATCGCATGTTCTAGTGATATCATCTAAAGAGACCCGAAAGGTGTCTTTTGCCTTCCCGCTATCTCCATCAGCAGGAGCATAGCATGCTTTAATGAACAAGCCTCCTAATTCGTCTTCTATTATAACCCATGGAAACATTGGAGATACACATTTATAATTCTTTTCAACTCCTCTCCCTTCATACCATTCGCACCTCTGACATTCCACATACTTAGTCTCTATTCACCACCTGGAACTTTTCTAACGGCGCACGTTCCGTTAGTTGGAATAACAATAGTCTCGTCCAACTACTTACAGGGCCGGCGTCACACTTTTTTCCGAGTGGGTAGGAAGAAAGAGGCTGGATGGGAGGGCTTTTATGGATGTTTTCCGAGTGGGTACCACTACCTATACTACCCACGTCAACCGCCGGCCCTGTTTAGAAATATGAAGGGAATTTCGAATATACAGATGTTTCTTGTAATCACTATTAATATGTATTACCCACTATAAATTTCCCTATTTTTAAATCCTTCCATAAACTTTAAAATCTCCTAAAGGAATAAGAATTTTTTGGATTGTACTGGATTCCTATATGCTTATGAGTTAGCTAAACTTTATATACATTTGCGAACATTTCCATGCATATTCCCAGCCTTCCCTCAAATTCTCATGGACTCCCGTAGATTCCTTAACTATCTTTAAACCTACAAGACTTCCAGACACTTCCAAAAGAATCCTAATAATCATCATTACAACGCACACACACTTATGTACATATATATCGAACATTGGTTCAACACCCACCGCAGGCTCTTCCTCAGAGCAACTGTGATTCAGGAAAACGACACAAGCGTCTAGCAGAAATGCAGTAAAATACACCTATACTCACGTCTCACGACCATTATTTGAGTGACCACATGCACGACGAAATCACAATAAAGGGCAGGCTAAACCCTCGTGTGTCTCAAGGACAAAGAGCGACCCAAGTATGACTGCTCTCTGCGTCCATCAAGCAAGTGCCATGGTACATTTCTGGCACATGGGTATGGCTTTGAGGTCACTAAGCAGTGAAGACGTCGCACCTCCAAGAGCATCGATGATGAAAACAATCATCTTATCGAAATATAATCACGAATGTTGTTCACTCACGTTTTTGGAGGAGCCTGATGTCGGGTCTTGTGTGCTGGATAGGGACTATTGTCGAGAAATCGTAGTTCCATTAGAATTGGCACTCCTTGTTCTCAACAATAGACTCTATCCCTATTGGAGCGTTCGTCAGGGCCGAATCGCGGCCAACACCATAAGAACGACAAAGATGGTGATAAAGCACTCTTAAGGCCGGTTTTGTCTTGCCCAGCCGATCTTCTTGTTTAGTTGATGTAAGCGCTTTTTGATCTTTTCATCAAACATTGGTTTGGTACTTCATGGTGCTAGGGAGGAACCCCTATGTTGATGTTCCTCCTTGTGCTGAAATCATTATCGCCTCTTGACGGATGCTTTATTTCAGGAGTTGGTCCTTATGTCCTTCCTGATTTTCGTCTGCTGCTTGTTCTTGCTGTGGTTGAGGAAGCGTTTCCCTCACTTCTCCTGTTCGCGAAAGTTTACGGCACGGTTTGTTAGGGGGGTATTCTGGTCTAGAAATTTTAAGAAATCGCCTTTTTTCTCCATATTTTCGAAGATTAAACCTTAAAGGATATATCTTCCGAAGGAATTGAAAAAATATCAATTATTTCCGGAGTTATTGCCAATTCAGTGGCGCAGCGAGTAGACCGATAGTCGTGTTTTCACCATGTTTAATTATTTTCGAGCGGGAGATTCGACGCCGAGGATCGGCGTAGGCATTCGATGCTATCGAAAGCCTACATCTCAACTCGTCTGTCGATGATCGACTGCGCTCAGAAGTTTTGTTTTTCTGCAGTTTTGTTGTCCTCTGACCAAATTTTCAGGCGAATGCGAGCGTTTTAAAAAAGCAATCCGGCTACAGTTGGTAGGGGTTTTAGAGATTAAAAATTCCACAGGATTGAGTACGTCAGGCATTGCTTGGAGGCTAATTATGAGAGTTTGGGTTATTGGGGATTTCGGGAAGGGATTTGAGTTGAAGGGTTAAATGTCCGACGATCTCCTATGGGAGGAGGGAATATAGATATATAAAACCCCGAAAATGGTATAAATGGAGTGATAAATCTAATCTAATCTAATCTACAAAAATGTTAGATTTTTATTATTTGAAAAAAATTTTTCATAGTCAAAAAAATAGTAAAAAAATGACATTTTATTTTATCTAGTCGCTATTTAGTGAAAACTTTTTTCTTCTTTTATCGAGGTTAGCGCAATAGTAGCATTCATTTGGATTAAGAATTTATTTCTTTTTTCATTACGGATTACTAGGAAAACCACAATCATGACAACCAGGGCGGGGTTTTTTTTGAGAGACCCCACTTTCCATAGCTTCTGATTTTTCGAATTTTCAATTTGTTTACGTAATTTTTTTTTCTTATATTCTTCAATTGGTAATAAGGTCATACTTCTGTTTATGTCCTGTAACGAAAAAAAGGTTTGAAAAAAATATTTTTGCGCTGGAATGGCTTATTTTTACCTGTAGATTAATAATCCGAAGGCGGAAAGTCGAATTCTTCATTGTCATTATTAAAAAAAAAGGAAACAAGTGAAGTGACAGGAGAATGCGGTTAAGTGTTTGCAGCGTAAATACTGATGGAAAAAGGTACTTACGTGTAGCGGATGTCGATAATTGCTCGTTAAATAGTTAGAATCGAGTATTATTGTTAATATTGACTTGATAAAACACATCAAAGTTTCTCGAAGATTGAGGTTAAGTGCTTCATGATGAAACGATGTAAGTTAAGATGGCAGCCGCTCGATACTTCTCGAAATCGTGAATTCGATTAATATCGGAGGATTTTAACTTTGAATTCGAAATTCAAATGTAGGTCCTGATTGCGTTTTTGTTTCTTTTTTTCAAAATATTTGTGAGGAAAGTGTGTTTACATAGGTTGGGTATTTGTGGCAACCTCTTTGAAAGAGTAGGATTAAAACAAAAGAGACTCCAAAATGGCCAGTCTGTGGCTTTCTAATCAAGAGAGAGTAGGCAAAAAAAAGGCTTCGAATCGTTTCTTTATAAAAAACAACAACAAAAATACAAAACAAACAATGACAGGGGACTTGCAAGTTTTCCGCTAATTTGCGTGATTTTGTGCGGGTAGAAAGTGCGATCGATGAAAAATAGTTGCAAATTGCAGAGAAAGTGGTAAAGACACCCCTAGAATTGGTCACAGAGGCATCAAAGGCATCCCTATGACTGGTTATAGGAATAATGTAGGGCACACGCCTTTCACATTTCCCAAGCCTCGTGGGTGGCGGGAAGGCATCCCTATGACTGGTTACAGAAATAACTAAGGTCACATACCTTCCCCATTTCCCATGTCTCGTGGGGGCGGAAAGGCACCCCTGTGACTGGTCACAGAAATAACTTAGGTCACATACCTTCCCCTTTTCCCATGTCTCGTGGGGGTCGGGAAGGCACCCCTGTGACTGGTCACAGAAATAACGTAGGCCATGTACCTTCCCATTTTCCCATGTCTCGTGGGGGGCGAGAAGGCACCCCTGTTTCTGGTTACAGAAGTAACTTAGGTCACATACCTTCCCCTTTTCCCATGTCTCGTGGGGGCGGGAAGGCACCCTTGTGACTGGTCACAGAAATAACTTGGGCCACATACCTTCCCCTTTCTCATGTCTCGTGGATGGCGGGAAGGCATCCCTATGACTGGTTACAGAAATAACTAAGTTCACATACCTCCCCCATTTCCCATGTCTCGTGGGGGCGGAAAGGCACCCCTGTAACTGCTCACAGAAATAACTTAGGTCACATACCTTCCCCTTTTCCCACGTCTCGTGGGGGGCGGGAAGGCACCCCTGTGACTGGTCACAGAAATAACGTAGGCCATGTACCTTCCATGTCTCGTGGGGGGCGGGAAGGCACCCCTGTTTCTGGTTACAGAAGTAACTGAGATCACATACCTTCCCCTTTTCCCATGTCTCGTGGGGGGCGAGCAGGCACCCCTGTTTCTGGTCACAGAAATAACGTTTTGTGTTACATTTTGTGGTTTAGAAACCTTTGACAATTTTTTCGAAATCCATACATGAATCATACTCAAATTAAAAAAAAAAAAAAAACTTATATGTTTGACAACTTATATGTTTTTTCAGAATTTCAAAGATTTTTTCGCAAAAACTGTCACCTTTTTCAGTATGTTTCATAACGACCTTTTTTTTAGTTTTTTCATCATTTTTCTATAGAGCAAACTTTTGGGGAAGTTTCTCCAAAAAAGTCAAGCAATGTCTTTTGGGCCATTGTTAACCATTTAAATCATTTCGCAAAAAGCATACACGAGATTGGCTACGAAAATTATTTTAAGGCCTTAATCTTTTGTTTTCTGGGGAGTCGGACCGGGCTGGTTATAATCCACTGTGCCCGCGGAAATTTGAAACGTCGCGATTCGGGATTTGTATTTATGATTCGAAGAAAGTGAAGATTTTTAACTTAGTATGTGTAGGATCTAATTCTAAAAGTTTTAGAACACGGGTTCCCATTGTCCACGTCAGGAAATGCCAATTCGATTTTTATCGGAACATATATAAATAGATAGAATTTCGCGTCATTTCAGGTAATTTACGAAAATCACAAGGTCAAAAAATTCACGTATAAATTTTCGGAAAATGATATTATGGAAATATATTTTTCTCATTAAGTGCGTCGAAAAGTTTCTTCATTTTTTGGTATAGGACGTAAATAAATATTTTTATTTTCTGTTTTACAGTGTCTATGAATCATTGTTTGGAAAGTCAAATTTTGTCGAACTGTGTAATATACATAACATCAAATGATATAGTGTATTAGTTCAGATTTAATATATTTTATTATTATAATGTAATATTTATGATGATGCAACATTATTAATATGAATAACAGTAAAATAACCATTGAAATACATAATCATCATTCAAAATTTGATTTTCGACTTAGCCATAATTATTAGGGGGGGGGGGCAAAAAGCACATTGCCCCTCCCCCCTCTCCCCCAGAAAAGTGGAGGCTGTTGACCATTCTGCTCCCCTGTTCCAGCGCCACTGTATATCTGACCTAATTATTGCCTCATATACACATCTTCATGAATAATAGAACTGATTCAAACTATTATAATTTCATGAGTTAACTTATACTAAAGAATCAGTTGGAATAATGTTTAGGTCTTGTGCTTCTGTAGGATCCTGAAAGTGTCCGCTCTGACTTATTTCGACTATAATTTGAATTCGTGGTGTACTTAGTACGTAAACTCCAATTTCCTTCAAAATCTGTTCGCTGTTTTAGTTTTCATTTAATTGCAACAACAAAATAGGATTTTAACCTACTGTGTTATTCTGGTTCCCATTGTCGAACGTTTTCGATCACGTCGTATAGTTTTGGACCTGTGTCACTTCCGATAGTAAAATTTTCAAGGAAAATTGATGAACTTGGCTTATTTTGTCTCAGCGAAGGTACGCTCAATGCCACGTTCCGTTTGCTACACCAACTCACTTCTTTTATGTTGCTATTCATTCTTGTCAATAATCAGATAATGGAGAGTATAAATAGAAGGAAAATTGTAGCCACATCCTCTTAGTTCCAGCTCCAGCCGCTCTTTGAAAATCGGGTCTCTTCATCAAAATGAAAGTTTCCACCTGCACTCTGCTTTTCACTTCCATGGTATTCCTTACTTCTGAAGGTAAGTTACACATGCACTAAAATACCAAAAAAATCATATATATTTAACTATAGATTTTCTTCCGTGTCTAGATTCGAATATTTTGCCCTGTTCAGTTATACATGAATTTTTATGGGTTTAGTCAGGTGCCTGTGCATTATATAAAAATACCCTCGAACGCCGATTATTAGAGCAACGCGGGAAACAGGTTTGCCGGCTATTAGAGGACGGTAGGGGCCCCCACTTTCTGTTACTCTC
>WSXT02008622.1:0-14737 GCA_011762715.2 Neuroterus valhalla | reverse complement strand
AGACAGACATACACATTCGTAAAAACCTGTTTTTTGGGTTCAGAGGGTCTCAAAACGTGGACATTTGACAAAAACGGAGGGGGTCAAATTTTACACAAATCTTATACCTTCTCTGATGAGAATGTAAAAATCGATTTTCGGATCTAGAGGTCAGACCATGTTGACTGTATGTTCTTGGGGTCGCTGAATCCGGATCCGAAGCCCATTTTACCCTATCACATCAGGTTTCCGACATAACCTCAAAAAGGCTCGAGAGACACTCTAAAATGAATAGTAATGGTGGCCGGACTGCTGGACCGAATTATATGTTTTTTGAGACGCTGGAACCAAATCCGAAGTTCATTTTATTCCATCACGTCAGGTTAAGAGATAATCTCATTTTTAAGGGTTTATGGAGGCTTTTTGAGGTTATGTCAGAAACCTGACATGATGGGGTGAAATGGACATTGGATTCGGTTTCAGCGATCGAAAAAAACACATAATATGGTCTAGCACTCAGACCCTCATTACAGTTCATTAAAGGGTGTCTGTGAAGACTTCTTAAGGTTATGTCGAAAACCTGATGCGACGAGGTAAAACGAACTTCAGATTCGGTTTCAGCGACCCAGAAAACGTTTAATATACATGATCCGGTACTTAGCCCATCATTATACTTTTCATTTTAGGGTTTCTTAAAAGAATTTTTGAGGTTATGTTGAAAAACCTGACGTGCTGGAGGTTTTTGGACTTCGGATCCGGATTTTGCGACCCCAAAAATATATAGTTCACATGGCCTGGCCTCTAGAAACGAAAATCGATTTTTTTGTGTGACTGTATAAACAATTGATTACTGAGTGAGGCCAAAGTTCAACTTCATCGAAATTATGGAACTACTAAGGCAAAAAGATGAAATTTATCTCCATAACAGTTGAATTTGAGCCAAAATAGTTAAGCTTCAATCGTAGTAAAATTGTTAACCTAAGAGACGAATTTTTATCATAATAGTAAATTTTCAACAATAGAGTCCAATTTTGATATATTTAGTTGAAACTGCAAGAAATAAATAAAAACTGTAATGTTCAATAAATTTCTAAAAAGAAAAGTTAATTCTCTACGAAGATATACAAATTTAAAACCAAAGTTTATGACATAATAATTTGAATTTCCAAAAAGATATTCGAATGTGCAATCTGTTTTGATGAGAGATTAAAAGTTTATTCCTAAATGATCCCTTCGTTAAAAAATCCTGTTTCTTGTAGAAAATTGAACTACTCGATCGAAACTTGCAATAATTTGATAAAAATTTATTTCTGCGGATTCTGTAAAATGGTTAAATACTTATCTTTTTTTGTCAAAAAACCAATCATATCGTTGAAAATTCGTCAGTTTCTTTTATGAATAAATTTGTTTTGGTAAGAAACTCAACTTTTCTATTGGAAAATCGTTGTTATTGGATACATCGAAGTGTTTTTGATTTGTAAGACATCCACTCCAGAAAAGGTGTATATTTTCACATGAATTTTGATGTGCACGGAGTTGGTAGCGCCATTTCGGATTTTCACTGAAATAATTTTGTGCTGAATTGTGCTCAATTTGTGCTCGATTATGCTGCACAAGATTTTTACGAGAAATAAAAATTAGAAAAACAATTTCCAAAATACGATTTTTGAACTAGCACCGACATTTTGTTGTTTTTAAATAAAAAAAATTGTGCTGTGTTCACTAAAGAAAGCACAAAATTGCGCCGCAAACCAAAAATTCCCAACATCAACCATTTTCAAAATAAGGGAAAATTTTGAAAAAGTTTTCTTCACCACTATTTTGAAATATCTTAAAACGAAAATGGTGCTGGGTTACTTGGGGAGGGCGCAAAATTGTGCTGTAAAATAAATTCGGGAATAATAAAAAATACCTTACTCTTTCGGGATCTAGAAATATCTATTTCCGGAAAA
Source organism: Neuroterus valhalla (assembly GCA_011762715.2). Lineage (NCBI taxonomy): Eukaryota > Metazoa > Arthropoda > Insecta > Hymenoptera > Cynipidae > Neuroterus > Neuroterus valhalla. The sequence goes on along the minus strand of WSXT02008622.1, from coordinate 12,806 downwards.
TTCTCAAAAATCAAAATTTCATAAATGAGGAAAATGTGCTGAGTTTTGCTCGAAGAGTACAATATGATTGTCTTATGACAATTTTTCATATCTACAATATTTTCGGCAATACCCCACATTTTTTAGAACTGAAAACACTTATGTTTAACAAATTGTGGAAAATCAAGATTTCTAATTGTTCTGAGTTGTGCTCGGCGAGTATAGCAATATTTTCTTATGACAACTTTTCATATCTCCCATATTTTCGAAAATACCCCACTTTTTCTGGGATCTAAAAATATTTATTGCCCGCAAATAGTGAACAATCAAAATTTTGGAATGAAAATTTTGTGGTGAGTTGCGCTCGTCGAGTACAAGAAGATTGTCTTTTGACAATTCTTCATATCTCCAATATTTTCGAAAACACCCTAGATTTTTGAGACCTGAAAACACTTATGTTCAACAAATTGTGAAAAGTCAAAATTTCGGAATGAAAATCTTGTGCTGAGTTGTGCTCGGCGATTACAAAAATATTGTCTTATTACAGCTTTTCATATCTCCAATATCTTCGAAAACACCCAATATTTTTGAGCCCTGAAAACAACTAATGTTCAACAAATTGTGTAAAATTAAAATTTCGGAATGCAAATTTTGTGCTGAGTTGTGCGCGGCAAGTGATACAAGATTGTCTCATGGCTACTTTTCAATGCGTAAAAATTAGATCTTTTTCCATCCAAAATGCAACTGTTTAGTTGCCAACTATTCTATTGTGGCCATGGATTTAATTGTGAGCTAAAAATTTATCTTTTTATGTCGAAAACTTAACTGTTTTGGCAGAGAATCAAACTATTCGTTTGAAATTGAACTGTTTTGTCGGAAATTTTTTCTCATATGTAGCTACGAAATTCAGCAATTGCCAGATGAATTGAATTGTTTGATTTCATTATATGCACAATTATAATAAAATGAGGAAGTGATACACGTATATGCATGTTGAAAACACATGTGACGTGAAATAGATTGCAGCATCGGAAAATCGAAACATGAGGCTATCTTTTGGTAGCATACCCAACCTAGATAATGTAAAATGTTGAAGTGTCGGTCAATACACCAACTGACACTTCCGTCTGTTAGAAAGTTATGAAACTTACAAATAATTATAACTTTTTGTCCTTTGTTAAACATTCATTTGAAATAAAAAATACCAAAGTCATTGTTCGAGATAAAAACTATCGTATTCCTCCAGCCAGACCAGTCAGTATAGTGTTATATAAGTACATGAAAAAATATATGATAAAATATTATAGAAAAATGAACATTAAATAATAATAAAAAATTGAGTTGTAAAAGTGACACTTTCTTGGCTGGAGGCTCTTTTGAAATTAGGATAGTCTATGCGAATGAGAGGAAATTAGCAGCAACCGGTGTAACTATATTTAATAAATTTCATTATTTCTGTGCTCATGTTCCCGGAATGATTAATAGAATCCCAGTCATGCAAAATGATCAGAAAAGGGAACGAGGGAAGTATAATAACCTGGGGGCGTCATTTTATGAGAGCTGGCCCTAAACTCTAATATCGCTATCCTATAGAAAATAGCAACAGTAATCAATTCAATTTTGGTATCCAAATTTCTACAGAAACCCCTTATATGGATTTGGTGTCGATTTTGAATTTAAAACGATTGCTTGAGCTTTGAACTTATAGGCACTTGTGTGGCTGCAAGATAAGTATGAGAAATCTGAGAAATAAGTCTGAAACGTTGGGAACATGATTCCCATGAGGAGGGTGGACAAAATGAATTTTTAGAACCCACCCGTGTCTGCGTAAATTTGAATTTCTGATGATGTACTATACATATATATACATAGCGCAAGTCGAAGGTCCCTTGCGGCGCTTCCATTAAAGACTCAATTTTTGAAGGGTATTTCAATCGCCCTCGAGCTCTTCTGTAAATAAGGCAGTTGCAGATGTATTATGAGTGATGGGGAATATGAAAATGAGAAAACTATTCTAGCATCATTATAGGATATCGATTATAGATGGAGAGACTTTTTGTCGCGATTTTTATTATTCAGGATAATAAAGGTTCGTTAAAAATGCCTCTTTAGATAGCTCTCTATCTTTTATAGAATTTCAATAGGGGCCGTGCGTAAACTTCTCCTTGAGATGCGTATGGGTGGGGCAAGACAAAGAAACATTAAAGTTGGCCCGTATCTCGTATAGCTGTACAATTTATTTGTATCGGCATTAATCAATAAATATTATTCAACGGTGTGGAAAATCTTTTGATTATTTCACAAAACAAACGCACACGGCTTTCCAGTGCTGAGTATCAAAGGAGAAGAGCAAAAGAAGAGGCAAAACTAGAATAAGAAAGTGGTTATTTTCAAAAGTTTTTGGAAACAATAAAAAAACCGGGTCAGGTTATGTGAGCTGATTTAAAGATCCCCGACCGTATATCTTTTCTCCGAACATAAGCCTTGAAATCCTTTAAATCGTTTTTCATCACATAAACCATTTCAACACCACACTAAAATCTTACCAGGAATTTTTAATACTTTTGTTTTCTAAACACCATGCGCTAAAAACCTCACACTTGTGAGGTTCTACTGTTTCCCGCGGTTTGGCAGATGTTCTTGCTGGCCAGATTATTGATAAGTGATATCTGCCTGACGATCATGCAGCTCACCATGACCACCGTCCCGCAAGATGGGATCTCAGCAGTTTTGTAACAGTTTTGTCATTACACAGTGGCGGAGTGGATTAAGGCAAGTTGCATAATTTAGGGTTTGCACAGGGTGGCGAATTAATGATCACTGACCCTGCACACAGCCCAGACATGCTCAAGACAAATTCCCATGTACCAGCCGCTAGAAAGACCTAATATTCCGTCTTGGAAATAAAAAGAAAGAAAAAGTTAGTTACTCGTTGTTAAAACACCTAAGTTGTAACATTTAAATCGCTGATGGATAACGCTGTTTTGCTCGATCGTTTCTACTTGTTTTCTGGAAATGGCCAGATGTGCCGGAAGGGTCCACAGTTTGTAGAGTTCAGAGTATAATGGGCAATAAAATTTACAACAAGAAAGTTTTGCTTTTTCGACCCTGGAAATGTCAAATTCTAGTCTATTTTCCCTAAAAGTCTGAGCCATAAAATTTTTGGTTCAATCACCTTCAAGAGGAATTCAGTTTAATCCTGAAACTCCAAATAACAGTTTTTGTCTAAGATCAATCTACATCTACTTCTCTTCCACCCTTGTCAACGAACTCAATCAAAAATTTAAAACATAAATTCCTGGCAGTTGAAAAATATGGAAGTGGATACACGTTTCGACGAATCAGAAGAACAACTCAGTTAATCGAAAGCTTAGAAAACCTAAAAGAATAATTTTAAATAAACTGAGGCAGAATAATGTTTCGGGAACAAACACTTCAATCATAACAACATAAGGTTTGGAGCATCTTTTGAAGAATAAGGTTGTTTAAAACGAGAAATTGTTAGCAATATTCGAACATAAATGAAATTTATATAGATACAAAGTGAATTTCTAGAAAAATATTCTATTGTACTTTGCTCAGATTTATTATCAATAATGTTCTTAAAAAATGAATTCCATCCCTTTCCCGGAAAATTGTGTATTTGTTCTCTTGTTTGGCTGGTTACGAGAGCATAGACTAGTTCCTCAAGATTTTCTACCCTTGCAGTCCTGAATTTGTTTACAACTTTCCACCCTGCCGTTCCATGGATAAATAGAATTGAATTTCAATAATTCATTTTCCTAAATCACCTGATTAAATATTCCATCTTACCATCATACTTGTGTTAATTCTACAATATTATTTTTTACACTTACGCAAAACTTCAAACTCAAACTGTTAACACAATTTAGAATCTTCTCTAATCTTGTGTTGCATTATTGGGTTGAAAGAGGACGAGAATAAACAATCGAAAACAAAAATTTTTTTGACCATAAAAATATCTCAAACACATGCAATGCTGTTCATAAATCTTCAGAAAAATTTTAATCAATGTTCAATAAACTAAATAGGAAAATCGAATTTTTTTTAATTGAAAACACTTTGATTGTATTTATGGTTCGGAATTCATCTCATTCGACTACAAATTCTACTGCTAAATTTATCATTCAAGTTTTTTCGAGAAATTAGTTTCTTTGCAACTAGAAATTTTGACGCATAAGTTTTTGTTGAAAACTAACCGTTTTTGGTAAGAAATCCATGTATTTATTCTGTTGAAGATCCTTTTTCGATAGAAAATAATTCCTCTCTATTGGAAATTCAACTGCTCGGTTTGAAATATAATAACTTTTCTAAGAGCTTATTTTATTATTCCGGAATCCATTTTTTGGTTACATGTTCAACTATTTTGTTGAAATTTCTTTTCCCAGTCAAGGATTAATCCTTTCATCATCAAATTTAAGTATTATCTTTGCTATTGAAAATTGTTAATTTTTATTTGAATTTTACTAATAGACAAGAAATAAACTTGTTTGTTTGAAAATTATATTTTTCGGGAGAGAATTCGTCAATTCGGGTTCAAAATTCTACCATTTTTGTTGAAAGTTCAGCAACTCAGTCGAAAATTAAGTTTATTGGAATATCGTATTTTCGGCTTCAAAATTCAACTGTTTTTTTTTAAATCGTCTTTTTACTGAATGTTCAACGTTTCTCCTGAAAATTAACTCTTTTATTGAAAGTTCAAGTGTTCGAATAAAAACTGATTTTCAAGATTGGGAACTCATATTTTCGGGTTGAAAATTCGAATTCTTAGCTCTGAAATTAAATTTTTTTTTTGAAAATGCAATTATGTTCGTAGAAAGTTGGACTGATCGGGCACAGATGAAATTTTCGTGAAAAATTGATAGTTTCGTGTTCAAAATTCACCTACTATTCGGACAAAAACTCATTTTCCATAGATGAAAATACCTTTGTGGATTACAAATTGAACTTCATGGCGAAAACTTTGCCTGTCCTGCTCAGGAATTCGATTATCTTCATTGATGAGTTTTGTCAAAAATTCTTCATCCTGCCTAGAACAATTTATTTTATTCAAAGAATGTTAAACGTTGTGGATGAAAATTATTCTTTTGAATTGAAAATCCGTATTTTCCGATCGAGATGCCAATTGTTGTGTCAGAAATTAATTCCTTGTGTTAGAAATTGGCATTTTTGCATGAATTTAAACTATTCCTTAGGAGATTCGTCCTATAAAATTCGTCACATTAGTTCAAAATTTATCGATTTCGTTGTCAATCCGATGATTGTATTCAGAATTTGACTATCTCGAACAATATTTGATAATTCATTAATTCATTTGAAAATTCTATCATTCTGTTTAAAAGTTCAAATAATTGTTTTTGAATGCAACTGTTGGGTTGATGTTAATTTCTTGTTTTCGTATATTATAGTGTTTGTTCACTTAAACATATTTTCAGGTTGAAAAGTTATCTTCTTGAGAAGAAAATTGAATAATTTTGTACTTTGCCGATGGATTCAGAGATCACTCATACTTGGGTCGCTCCGTGTCCTCATGGCACACAAGGGTTTCGCCGGTCCTTCATTATTATTTCATTGTGCATGTGGTCACTCATATCGCGGTTGTGGGACGTGGCCATAGATGTATTTTACCGTTTTTCTACTGGGAGCTTGTGCTATTCCCCTAAGTGACAGTTGATTCCCAAGAAGACTCTGCGGTTGTTGTTCAACCAATTTTTTATTTATATTGAGCATAAGTTCTTTGTTAAAATTAAAAAAATAGCAGCTGCGATGTATTCAAAGTAGTTTTTGAAAGTTAGACTAATGATCTTGAGGTTCAGGCTATTTCGATTGTTTGAGAAAATTCAAAAAGTTGTGAAGATCACCTCATAGGGCTCCCAGAAAGAAACATTTGTTCTTCTATACCTTTTTTTCATATCTTCCTTTGTTTGAGTAAAAATTTTCATTTTAAAAAAATTTTCAAAATGTTCTGACTTCATGAATTTTTTCCAAAATAGCTGGCCAATGAACTTGATCTTCATTTTCTGACACTGAAAGAGTGTACCGTAGGCCAATCAAATCAATAAGTTTTTTCGAAAGTAATCGTGCTTACAGTCAGACATACATACATACATACATACATTCATACACACACACACACACACACACACACACACACACACACACACACACACATACATACATACATGCAGACAGACAGATCATTCCTAAAAACCTGTTTTTTGGGTTCGGAGGGTCTCAAAACGTGGACATTTGACAAAAACGGGCTGAAGGGGGGGGGGGGGGCAAATTCAACAAAAATTTTATGCCCTTTTCTGATAAGAATGTAAGAACGTAAAGTTGGTTTCGGATACCCCGAGAAGGTATAGAAATATAATGAGGTTTGAGTTCCAGCGCTCGAACAATATCATTTCCATGATTTGGGACATTCTGTGAGGTTATTTCCGACTGTTCTGACGTTTTAATCAGATGGTATAATCTACTCAAGTCAAAGGTTTAGCAGATTCGAATTCAACGAGCTAAAACGTAGAAAACAAGTATTTTTCGAGATTCAAGAATAAACGTTATCTTAGCTTGGAGTTATTCTTAGAGGTTCGGTTCGACGACTTTGAGGTTATGAATAAATCGTTATCAAATTAGCTAATAAAATAGTCTGGCTTGATCCAAGAAACTGTTTCGTGTTGCTGCGTAATGTTTATGTATTCAGTGCTTTATGTGAGATGTTCATCAAATAAAATAATCAATAAAAATTTACAGGTAACAGAGGGGTGAACGATTGAATTTTTGACGTTGTACAAGGGAAGAAAGGGGCAGGGTTTGATGATCTGTGATTTAGGGAAGGAGTATAAAAAGTCTCCCAAATAACGTGACGTACTTTTTGGATGGCTCCATATTGGATCTCAATTATTTTCGATAGATGAGTAAAGTCGAGCAAAAATGAACATGACACAATGTCTTCTGCTTCAGATATCTTGGATCCGACGGCGCGACTGGCACGTCCTGACGAGCTCAATGTTCACATACACGAACGACGAGCGGTTTCAAGTGCTACATCCGGAAGGTTCCAATGTCTGGACACTTCAAATCAAATACGTTCAAGAGAGGGACAATGGGACTTACGAATGCCAGGTAAGTTTGAAATTGGAAAAGTTTCCATCTAAAAATACGTCTTCGAAAATCAAAGGTGCCAATATTCCTAGAAGGAGCAATCAATGTTTTCTACAATTTTACCTGTTTCTAAAAATTTTAAGACAATGTTCATTCCTTTTCGTAATCATTTTTCTATTGACCTTATAGAACTGGTAATTTCCAAACTTTTCAATTCTTCTAGGTTCTTGAGAGTGAGGAAATTTCCACATATTTGAAAGAGCTTCCAAAAATCTTTTTTCGTTTAATGATGTTATTTGAAATGAGATCCTTTCCTAGGTGGGCCCCAATTCAAAATACAATCTTCCCAGGGTGATTCGCAAAATCATCTAAACAATTCTTCAGTACACATCATGCAACGACACGTTCCTGATAGAAATAGAACCACAAATTCTTATATATACTCAACGCTTGCCTAGGGGCCTATCGGCACGGGGCCAGTTTCTCGGCTCTTCATGATTGAGTGATTCTGTCCCTCCCTCCGAGCCTCGCGCGAGGCAGCGCGACAGCCCATCAGCCTTGAAAAGGCAGTACCGTAATGCGTAGTATAGAAGTCGTTTACTTGGAGACTTGCGACGCACGTAATCACGCACCGGTTCAGAGACTATACATACGGTCTTGAGTGTTTACCTTCGCGTAGTCAGTCGTCGCTTCAAGTCTGGTTTGAACTGGATTTCTAACTGCTCTCGCTTGAGGACTACACCCCCAATACCGGCTTCCAGACAAGCGGTGAGTGTACATAAAACAGAAGAAAAATTCATAGATATTGAAGAGGGATCAATACCAACGCGCTAGAATTCAAAACAATAAAAGCAAGAGAAAGAGGGGGGCGTCATCCCCACGTTCCTTCCCTTGCAGAGTCTCTCTTTTCTCGGCAGACGACGAAACCAGAAAGCCATGAGCGTACTATACTATACAGTACAGGCATATCTGTAACGTAGTATAGCAAGGCTTAACCTGAAAAACGCGGGATCGATCAGTGGCAGGTTTTTGAGAAAACTCAAAAAGTTTTTGGATTTTATATATCTCGCAAATGGTAGGTTTTTGGGACAGTTCGTAGGGATGAAAAATGTCGGAAACAATGTTTTCTACAATTTCCCTTATTGGGTTGACATGCTGCGATGAAAAGTGCAATCAATAGATGGCGGTTAAGGACCAAGAAAATCGTATTTTTTATGTTGCACGATCAACAACAATTATTAGCACATTTTTGTACAGTTTGTTCGATATAAAATTCTAAAAACCTTCTTAAATCAGGTTCAATACTAAAGTCATCATATTTTTGGGAAAAGGTTAACAATAATACATATTTTTCCATAATAACAATTTATCATAGAAAGGAATGATTGAAATGTCCTACTTGAAAAAAAAATTATTCAATCTGAAGTAATGATTTATTATGTACCCACATTTTTGTCGCTCTCGTCGGAAACAATGGAAAATCTACGGTGACAGGTTTGTCATTCTATAACTCGTGAACGTTAAGTCGTACAAGAAAAGTCTTTTTACACATTTTGTAGTTTTTTAAGGCAAATAACTTTTTTATTAAAAGTTTCACGATAAAAATTTTTTTTCTGTGCCAAAAGGCGAGAAAACGCTCTTCTGGTAATTTATTGCCATCTATCAATTGCAACTTTCATCGCAGCATGTCGACCCAATGAAAACAGTTGTAGAAAGCATGACTTCCAGCATTTTTTGTTCTTGCCAATTTTTCTGAAACCTACCATTTCCGAGATATATCAAATCCGAAAACTCTGAGATTTCTCGAAAACGCGCCCCTGGACGATTCCGCATTTTTCAGGTTAGGCTTTTTGAATGCTCTTCTAGCGATTTCCGCAAAAAATGTTTCTTGGTATTTTTTTCTACAAAATTCGAGATATTGACTGTACTAACAGATTTATCAACAATTCTATGCGGGAAGGACATTTATAGCCCAGAAAACTGAATAACAATATTTGAATAAAAATGGGAGCATAAAATGTTCCAAAAAAATTAATGCAGGCACTGCATTAGACGCGATTCAAAAATTTAAAATCACTAAAGTTGCAGATAAAAACCATATATTTTACACAATAAACAAAAATTTGAAACAGAGAGACAAGATATCAACCAAAAACGTTTTCTAAGTACGAAGGAAACAACAAAATTCCTACCTGATTGTTATATTTTCAAAACAAACAGAAGAATTTCTAAGAAAAAATTGAATTTTTCAATCAGGGATGTGAGCCGTCTACTGAAAGAATGGACGGTCAACAAAATCCATAAATTTCCAATCAAATAGTCTCATAGTTATGTCGCAGGAGAAGCGTAACTCGATTTTCAATCAAAATAATAATTTTTCAAAGAACAAAAAGGAATTTCTGGAATAATATCTGAACTTTTGATGGGGAAGATTAACCTTTAGCCTAAAAAATGAATCATCAAACAACAAGGAAGGATTTTCGAACAGAATAGTCAAATTCTCAATTAAACATCAGAGCAGATAACTTTCTACAAATAAGTTTATTTTTTTAAAGAAATGACTACTTCAGAATCAAATTGTTCAACGGAACAGTTCAACTTCCAACAAGAAATCGGATTTCGAAAGGAAAATATTTCCAAAGAAATATTTATTATTATTATTATTATTATTAATAATAATTCTGATTGCAATCAAATTTTTAGTTTTCATACAAAGAGATGGATCATCTGCTGAAAAGTTTGATTTTCTACAAAAAAACGAAAATTTTCAACAAAGAATTTTTAACTTTTTGCCCACTTTTTTTCTAAGTGAGTTAATATTTCATTTAATTTACCATAAATAATTATTTTAACTCTGAACCTTTTTGTCCGCTTTTCACTTAGTGAGGTAATAATTAATGCGAGTTAACAAACATGCTTATTCAGACAATTTATTATTGTTTATAACCATTTTCTCTTAGACAAGTGCTAGAAAGTTGTGGTTTTTTTCTAAAATGTTTAACTTTGCACTAAATGGAATTTGAATGAAAGTCAATTAGATTGGATTAGATTGAATTGATTTAATTGTTTCTTAAATTAGATTGTTTTTTGATTAAAATAAAAAAAAATTTGAAATATCAACCATTTTATTTTTGATTGAAAATTTATATTTTTAGGTCGAGAAATGATCTTTCCGGTTGAACTGCTTTCTTAAAAATCCAATTTTTGCGTAGAAGATCCATAATCTCAGTAGAAAATCCGAAAGTCAAATTTCACTAAATGAATTCAGCCTTTCAATTCAATCAATTTTTTTTTAACATTGGAAAGAGAACGAAAATAATTTACCTGAAACAATATAATATAATTAAAAATATGACTCTCTAATGTTTGTTTATTATTTATTCACAACTGAAAAGGTGAAGCAAAGTTAAACATTTCAGAAAAAACCGCAAGTTTCTATCATTATCAAAGAAAATATTAGTCGCAATGATAATCAATTGTTGAAACAATAATTTTGTTATCATGAATTATTTAATACTTCATTCCTAATGAAAAGTGATAAAAAGTTAAACATTTCAGGAAAAAACCGCAAATATGTGGTATAAATCTAGAAGAATATAGCTATAAACATTTACGATTTGTTTAAACAACTATTTTCGCTAATTTAAATTAAATTGATAATTACTTAATTTAAGTGAAAAGTAGACAAAAAGTGGGAAATTTCAGAAACAAGCGCAGCTTTGTAGCATAATTCTAGGAGAATATTGTTATTATTAAGAAATATTGTTCAAACAATTATTTTTGTTAACTCTCATTGATTATTACCTCGCTCTAAGTGAAACGTTGAAAATAAGTTGAAAAATTCAGAAAACCCTTGACTTTCTAAGCCGTTTCTAAGAGAAAGATGCTAAGAACAATAATGAATTTTTTAAACAATTCATAGAAACATTTAATTATCAGCATTAAGTGGTATTTCATGTATTTGAAACAATATGCGTTAAAAAACACACACAAATCATTATTAGCACCAAGAACTCGGAAAACCCATTTTTTCACGCATGGGGGTTTTTCGGGACCCCATAAAATAGACCTATGGGGGTGATATTCACCTAATATTGAGAATTCTGAATAAAATTTACAAGAACGTCTTTTATTCTTATGGGACATACGTTTTAAACTTCATGGAGCTTGTGTCACGTCTAAATATTTTTTCTTCCAAAATTTTGTTTGTATATATCAAATAACATAAAAAATTAAACTAATAATGTAATTTGAGAGTTGAAATATACACAATTAAAAAATTTCAGACATACGTAAAAATCAGTTGTGATTATGAATGAAAAAATTTTTCCTTAATCGAAAACGTATCAAAAATTGTATAAGATCCTAATTATTTGTTGAATTTTATCAGTAGCAAAATTATATTCACCTAACCATGACGAAAAAGTAAAAAAAAAAAAATGAAAAATTCTTTCGTAAATCGAAATAATATTTTTGTACATATTTACAGACATAATAGCACTCAAATGAAAAGTAAAATTGGCAAAAAGGCGTCATAAAATTTTATACATTCGTCATGTTTATCGATAATTAATTCCAAAAAAATTTGAAAAATAATTGATAAATGTCCGAAAATCTCTTGAAAACAATATAATTTTGTTTCAATTCCAAAGCAAGATGTTTTTCTAAAAAAAATTTTTTTTAAATTGTAAAATTTGAGAATGTTTGACTGGCAAATTTTATAAATAACGATATATAATTTATGTAAATTTTACAACAACAATTCCTATAGAAACTTACATGAAAATTATAATTTGCCGAAGCCTTCAGCAAGGGAAGGGGGGACCTATTCCGCGCGATTTTTCTCCGGAATGCCCTCAAGGTCATGTTCAACATGTGTCACATGACCCAAATGATCGATTTTTTTTGTAACAACTCACGTCCGCACCGAGATAGATATCGAGTTGATTTTTTGGGAAAAGCCTTAGAAAACAATAAACTACGTTTTTATACAACATCTGGTTCAAAATTAAAGAAAAAAAAACGCGAAAAAATTTTTTTTTCCAAAATTTTGAACAAGATGTTGTATACAAACGTAGTTTGTTGTTTTCCAAGACTTTTCTCAGAATATAAACTCGACATCTATTTCGGTGTAGACGTGAGTTGTTGCAAAAAAAAAATAATGCCGGTAAGGTAGGAATCGGGTAAGTTTAACATGGCCTTAAAACTCAAACTTTTGGATTAAAAAGTGCAGCTTTCAAGATTCAACTGCTTGGATTGGATTCGAAAGTTTTTTTTTTCATATTTGTAAAGCTTTGCATCTCAGTTTTCAATCAAAATGTTGAAGTGAAATTTGCTATCCATGTTATACGTGACCGAGTGGAATAGGATTTCTGAGTACATTGAGCCCAAATGTTCAACTTGGCTCGTTTGATAGTGTGTTCAGAATTGATACACACTCCAAGTATGATACTGATGCGACACATGAAGGCAGTGTACTTACCTACACATAATAGCCCATATCCCTTGTGTAAATGTACTCAAGCACAACGCAACGTTCAACCTGCTTGCTTAGCTTGGCTTGATGGAAAATATTTTGTGAACCAATGACAAACTTGAATGGTTTTAAATCCTTCTCGACAAGAAAAAAATATAACCTTAAAAATCAAATTCGCATGGAAAGGTGATGCTCGTGATGTCCATAAATTACGTAGCCGCATCCT
>WSXT02008611.1:0-14738 GCA_011762715.2 Neuroterus valhalla | reverse complement strand
ATTTTTCAGTAAAAGTTTGAAAACTCAACTCCTTCAGTTAAAGATTATTTTTTTTTAGTATAAAAGACCTATGCTTGGTTAAAAATTATTTTTTCAAACTAAAAATGTTACTGTTCCATTTTGGGTTGAAAATAATTATTTTTTGAAGTTGAAATTCGACTATTTTGTTAAAATATTATATTTTTTCTTAGAAAATGATTCTCTCTATTTAAAAATTATTCTTTACGGTTAACTATTCTAGTTAAATGTTTATTATTGCAGATAAACATTCGTCTTTCTGGTTTGAAATGCAACTACTTCAGTTAAACATTTACAATCTCATTTGATTCTTCATAATTTTGTGTAAAAATGTAATAATTTGTTTGGAAGTTAGTTTTTTTTTTGTTATAAGAAATTTTTTTCAACTTAAAATTTAACTTATTTCAATTGAAAATTTCATAGTTTTATTTAAAAACCTATTTGTTTAGTTAAACATCCATTTTTTTCAATTTAAAATTTGAGCCATAAAATTTTCCTTGACGATTTATCTTTTCAGTAAAAGTTTAGTTATCTGTTTGAAAACTCAACTCCTTCAGTTAAAGATCCTTTTTTTAGGTATAAAACACTTATGCTTGTTTTAAAATTGGTTTTTTGAACTAAAAATGTTACTGTTCCATTTTTGATTGAAAATAATCAATTTTTTACTTTGAAAATCGAATATTTTGTTAAAACATCATGTTTTTTCTTAGAAAATGATTCTTCCTGTGTGTAAAATAATCTTCTTGTTTGAATATTCACCTTCATTGTTGGAAATTGAAGTGCTCCAGTTAAATATTGATCTTTTTAGTTGATAAAATTCATCTTCTTGTTTTGAAATTCAACTGTTCTAGTTGAAGATTCATAATGTTATTCGAAAATTCATCCCATTGGTTGAAAAATGAATCTATTTTGTTGGAAGTCTGTTGTTTTTTTTTTTTTTTTGTTATCGCAATGTTTGATCTGTTGTGTTAAAGGATGTTAGCTTTGAATAAAAATAAATGTTAGCGTTTTACGACAAATATAAATATGTTACTTCTTTCTTCGTATTCAATTTCCTTACTTATTCTATTTTTTGAAATCTAAGCAAAATAATACAATTATTCACGTCTTAACATGGACATAAATATATGATGATAATGAAAAAATTTTCAACTTGAACAACTGTTTGAATTCTTCAACACTTCCAGTTTTTCTCAAAGACGATAGCGTATTTATGTTATTCCTAAAATTTATCATCATAATTAAAATTAATCATATCTCTATGCCTTTTTATTAAAAGATCTTTTCACAAAAATCGGTATCAGTTTCACGCAGCGTTTCCTCCGGTTAGCTTTTACCCTTTCTCATTTCGGCATTCAATATTTTATGTAACAATTCGTACTAGCCGCACTCAATACTGTATTCCGTTTCCAATCAAACAAAGCTTGTGCTTCGAAATTAAATACTAAAAGAGAGGGAGAATTCGATAACATTAAATGAAATGAATTTCAATTGGTTTTTAACGTATTCTGAAATATCAAGTTCGAAATCTGCGGCGTGTATCGATAAAAACTTTCATACATTTTGTCGGGTGCTTTCATAATACACAATCAAGTTGCCGAAAAGTCAAGCAAAATCCGATATAACTTCCGCTACTGCTCATAATCGCGAGCACAATCGCACAAAAGCGATAAATCGTGTTTCTGTCGGGCGCGTAGGAGCAGCTCTGAAACAGGATTCTAGTATCTATTTCATTCATACTTTTCACGAGTATATGCATCAAAACTTCGCAGTTTAAATGAGAGAACTTTTCCAACTTTTGTAGAAGAAATTAATATTTAGTTGGCTCAAAGACTGAAAATAAAAAAATTAATTGGATTAAATTGGAAAAGCTCCTAGGCGATCGATGCGAATTTCAATTTTTGAACACATGGAGTTGCCACTATTTTTTATGAACTCCTATCAATTTCCTCATCAATTCAAAATTTCCTTTACATTTATCAGACCTTTAATTATATCATACCTTCCTTTAATGTTCATCCAGATATTTGATTTCAACATTTCTTTTGATCCTTCCTAATTTGTTCTTCACTTGAAGGTCCTCGTATCAAAATTTATTTATTTATATGAAGTAGTAGATCCAGGGTAGCGACTTGACCGGTAAACCGGGAAATAATCGGGAGGGAATTTTATTGACCCAGGAAAAACCGGGAAATGACCAGGAATTCAATTTAAAAACCGGGAATTCACTTGACTCAACCTAGTCTATTGAAAATTCTACCGAAAAAATACGAGAAATGACCTTTTTCTTTTTATGAATCAAAAAGAGATCTTATCATTCGGTTCGAAGAATGTAACGGTCCTGTAATTTGATTCTCAAAGTATTCAAATACATCTATACTCCATGGGAGAGAGAATTTTGAATAAAATTTTAAGAAAAACGTTTTGCAAATTCGTTGCTCTGTGAGATTTTTTAGCTGACTCCAATTTGATAGTCGAATTGATGAAAGCCCAAAAATACAGAAAGAATTATATATTGTCTAAAATTTTTCCAAAAAATGTATTCATCACGTTTTGTTTGCTTTTCTTCATTTATCCTGACTTGGGACAGAGAATTTCAGAAAATGATTATAGTTTTTATTTGAGGGCAGGGAGTCTCAGTAACGAAGTATGATTTCACTTGGAACAGGGAATTTTTTACATGGAACGGGAACTTTTTAAACTAATTATAATTCGTATTCAGAAAAGAAGAATCTCTAAAAAACGTTCCTCCAATTCAAATTTTTCAGAGTAGAAGTAGTATTCCGAAGAAGAAATATTCTGAATTATTATAGAAAACTTGTTTACATTGTTTATTGCGAATTCATTCTTTTTCTTGAAAAATCAACTACTTGTTAGAAATTTAATCTTCTTTGTTGAGAGTTAAATTTTTCTGTAAAATTTCATTATTTTGATTCAAAATTTACCTCTGGTTGAAATTCTAACTACTTTATTTAAAATCAATTCATTTTTATTTGTTGAAAATTCCAGTATTAAGTTGAACGCTGATTTTTGGATTTGAAAGTCAAATTATTTCTTTGAGAATTTATGTAATTCCTAACAAATTCGCCTTTTTTGTAGATAGCTAATCTCTATGGTTAAGAATTCATCTTTTTGCTTTAAACACATCTATTCCCGTCGAAGATTCATCATTATACCGGAAAATGCATCAGTTTGGTTGAGAATCGATTTCTGCAACTTCAAATTTATCGGTTTCATTTTTAGTGGAGAATTGATCATTTTTAGTTAAAAATTCGACAATTTGGTCAAAATTGGTCTTTTTGGATTAAAAATTCAAGTATTTCGTTGAAACTTCACATATTTGGTTGAAACCCCGATTTCTTGGTAGAAAATTATCTTTTTCTTCAGAAGTTAATATTCTTCTCCAAAAATTCATCTTCACGGCTAACAATGCGAGTTATACAGTCGAAATTTTTCATTTCAGTCGAACATTCATCTACTTGAAAACTCTTATGTTTGGTTTAAAATTAATTTTTCAAGACAAAAATGACAATGTTTTATTTTTGTTTGATAATGTCTATTTTCATAGTTTAAATTTGAAACAATTTGTTGAAAAATTGTATTTTTGGATTGAAAATTAATTTTTTGTCAAAAATTTAACTATTCTAGTTCAAGGTTCATCATTTCAGTCAAAAATTCGTCTTTCTCGTTTAAAATTCAACTACTTCAGTTAAACATTTACAATCCCATTTGATTCCTCAACGTTTCGTTTAAAAATTAAATTATATGTTTGCAAGTTAGTTTTTTTTTTTTTTTTTGAAAGTTAGCTTTCTTTTTGTTGAAAGTTACTTTTTTTGTTATAAGCAATCTTCTCAAATTGCAAATTTAACTTTCTCCCATTGTAAATTCCAGAGTTTCAGTTAAAAATCCATTTGTTCAGTTTAACACCCATTTTTTCCATTCTGAAACTTGAATCGCTACCCTGGGATCAGAAAATGCTTCTTATATACAGAAGTGTCGATTCTGTGTGATAATATTTTTGTAATTAAAAATATTTGGATAATCTTTTATGGTTGCGCACTAGTAGAAGTATCAATATTCACATTTTTGTCGTATTTGTTATTTTGAATTGATAGTTGTTTCATCAATTTTTTCTAGATACTAAATCTTGCTTTATTGTTTACAATTTTCCAGGGTGCAGCAAAATATATCCAGTAAGCCAAAGACGTCAAACATAAACAGGTCTGAGAGTTACAAAGAGCGGATACATCATAAGGTAAAAATCTACTTGATATAAGAAAGTGATTTTTATTATTTAAAGCGATCTTGATAAATAATAAAAAACGATTAGTCTCATGAAAAATTCCGTAACATTATTAGGGTTGTGCACATTATGCGTTCGCATAATCGCATAATTTTTGTATTTGTAATAAAACCGTCAATTCTGTTTTTTTTTGCGTCCCTACACTCTTCAGAGAGTGTAAATATGCTGCATATTTACACTCTGACAGAATTGACGTAGTTTTATTACAAAAACAAAAATTATGCGACTATGCGAACGCATAATGTGCACATCCCTAAACATTATTCAGTGCCTAAAATTGAATTATTCGTGGAAATAGTGATACTATTTTTCATTTATTATGAAATTCTTTTTCTATTTGGCAATTAAATTTAATGACACATTTTCTTTGCAGAGACAAGTACGGGAAAAGCGGAAAACTAGTGACCCAAATCTCTCCAAAACAAAGTGAGCATATTATTAATTATTCAATTAATAGTTGATAACTACTCTTATAAACAAGAAAAACATAAGTTGGGTGTCGAACCCTTCGGAAGAAATATAGCGAAGGCATATGAAAATCAGAAAACATTTAAATAGGTTTCGATGGTATTTCAGACTCGATTTCAAATTGGAAAATAATTGAATAAATTCATAATAGAATTTTACGGTTGGAAAATTTTTGGAATATTACCGTTTAAATTAAGAAGTTGAATAGTTGAACAGTTTTCAAATAAATGTCCCAAAACAAATAATTTATCACTCAAATTTATAAAATAGTCCAATATCAAATTTTAATCATTATGAAACGGATAAAATTGAGAAAATTGACTCTTTTGGGTTTTGATGACCAAATTCAAAAATTGGGATAACTAAGTGAATTCTGTGCAGAATTGGCACTCGACACCATGCATTGCTTTGAATCCATCATTTGCATCACATGAAAAAATATATTGCGTTCTCGATTCCTTCACAAACGGAGGCTTTCCTGTTTCAGTTTCTTTCGATCAACAAGAATCCTCTAATTAGAATAAATTGAAATTTTCCCCAAATTCCTTCTAGAATTTACCCCTTTAACATTGGAAAACCAATAAAAAGGCTCCTATCTCCTCTCCATATTTCTCAATTCTCATAAGCACTCGAAAAACTCTGATTTATTTTTCCCAGTAAATTTCCAGATAAGCTTTGAAAGCCACCCTTAGACTCGACACCCTGAATGGCTTTGAATTCGTGATTTGCGTCACAGGCGTAAAACGAAAATAGATTGTAAAGACATTCTCATCAGAGGACTTGATTGTAATTGAAGGAGTCGGAGATATGTAACAGGATGAGCAGATCCTTCACGTAGGCTTCCTGGACGACCGTGACCTTGAAAAGTTAGCTATAGATTTTTTTTTGGCAGAAGCTGGTGATCGTGGACGAGAACGTGTGTTTTTGAGAAATGCGCATGCTTGAGTTTCGTATCGTTTTATGAAGGTGTAGCTGGACCTCAGTGTGACGTTAAACTTTCAATTCCGCGGACATAGCCTGCGATTCGTAATTGCGTTTCTTTATCGGTGTAACTGCCCGCACGTAAACATTACCGGCCGATCCCTTGTGAAGCGACAAACGATAATAGGTCTTACCCCCTTTTCCTTTTGAATTTCCGCTTTCCTTATTTTTTTTCGGATAATAGACGCGATAAGCCGACTCTCCCTTAAACTGCACGCGGATTAATAATTAAGAATCGGTTTCTAATAGTGGAGCAACAAAAATTTAAAAAAAAAGTGATATCCGAGTTCAATTTTTATGCTTATTCAAAAAATTAATCAACTTTCTTTATTTTTCAATTGTTTGAAACAATAAAATTATTTCAATTGTGGAGGAACGTTCAAGGATCGTGACAATGAGGACTATAGTTAGTTTGAGGACTAGTTTTAGTTTGAGAATACATGTACTCTTTGACGAAGGGAAACTAAAATCTTATTCCATTCAGGCATGACAAGTAGCGTTAAAACATTGTTAGAGAATTATGAATATTTTTGACGCCAAAAATGTTTATTTTTGTTTAATCAGAGCTTTGCCAACAGTTTTGCAACTGTAGATAAATTATTCCTGACGTTTAAAAGCATTTGTAAAACTTTAGGACATTGTCAGAACGCTTGTCGTCGATAAGTAATAGTACGATGATTTTTAATTGAATTCAAAATTTTATTTTGTCTTCAGAAATTTTATCTTCATTCATAGGACTGCAATAAGTTCCGAATAATCTGTCTTCGCTGAGGAGAAATAAATCCAGTTTTGCTCCAATTTTTGTTCAGTGTCTCCCATCAGTCTTTTTTCTCATCAATAACAAATTACCTGTTTGAATTTATGAATTTTCATTTACTTATTCGAAATTTCAGGATTAATAAATTGTCCTGAACTTGAGTAGAATTGAACTTCTCTATGAATACAAAATTTTGGCTTGAAACGCTTGAATCCAGGTTCAAGAAATCAGAGTTTCAATTAATTTTTGTATCAGAGGTCATAAATTGCAAGCTTATTCGAATTTCTTTGAATCGTCAAATTTGGAAGACCACCTCCGTGACACGTTTAATGCACCAACGGATGTATTCCCACGTCTCTGACTTTGTCTTTGCATAAATAAACTCAGGATAGTTCACGTCATTTCACAAGGTTCGTAATCGCAACATATGTGAATTAAAATGCATCTTGGGCTATATTTGCCGGTCGGAATTACGCTTCTGCTTTTCGATTTTCCTCAGTTACGAGAGCATTAACCAATTATTACTATTTTTAATTTACTCAGTAATTTTCTATTTGAGAATCGCATCTCAAATTAATTAGTTGCAGTTGAGGTGTATTTTCGAGTTTGATGGATCGTAAAGTTAAACCAAATGTGGTCTGGAAAAATATTTGTGGTATAGTTAGAAAGAAATTTCCCTGATATTTGAGAGAATTCTGTTCGCGTCTGCGCTTCACGAAATAGGTTCATAGCTTGTTTCAGCACGTTTTGTCATTCATTTCTCGGTATCGTAGTTGGGGATAGTACATATTGGCAAATACCAACGCTCGCTTCCCGTAAATTGACAAGTGTCAAGAAGATGGTTCGAACATAAATCAAAATTTATTCCGTAGTTATACTCGTGGTTTACATTTTTCATTTAATTGCACAAAATTGAAACTATGAATTGAAACTTTTTTTTTGAATAAGTGAATTTCAATCAAATGTCGATTTTAATATTCTGCGACAGACTAGACATTTCCTGACCTGGGTATTGAAACTGAGAACTTTGGAAAATTTCGAACTCACATTACTCCTTGTGCAAATGTGTGCAAATTGGAAAGTAGGGAGAGGCTTCATGTGAACGACATATGTTTGCTTCCGTAGGAATGTAAATAATTAAACGGATTATCTCGAATAAAAGGATAATTGCGCTGTTCTCGTAATAAAAAGAGGCAATGTTTCCCAAGGGAAGATATATACGCGCCTTACCGCTCGTAATTAAAGTCCAATATTCTCGATTGATATGACTTTTTTAATTGACGCAGACTTCGATTAGAGGGAAGTGTAAAATTTCCAATAATAAGCTCACGTGAGGCAAGGACGCTCCAATTATGGAGCCTAATAATTTTCTTAGTATTTAAAATTCAAAACTTTCCATGTTGGAAAGTTCAGCTAAAAAATATTGCATTTGCCTGAATGTAAATTATTTCAGAATTAATTAAGATTTAGAAACTATTTGTTTATTATGATGGTTTATGTTTTTTGCTTTACAAGCTTGGAAAATAAATAAGGGAAAAACGCTCGATAGCGTTTGGAAGATTCTATCGTTTCGTAAAATAGACTAGGCCCTACCATTAATATCTAAATTTAAAGAGCTTGAATATAGACAGTGTTGAAAGAACCAGCAATAGAAAGATTCAGTCAGTTTTTTAAAGATGTAGATTTATTGACTATGTTAACGAAGGCTGGATTTATTTATTCCCATGTATAATTTATTGTTCCTTATTTTTAGACAGTGAGTCAAGTGGATTCGAAAAATTTCATCGATATCCAAGATTTTCTAAATGCTTTTTATCGTTGGATTCTTAATCAGTTTTCAAAATAATATCTGAAATTTTTTTCTTTTGGAGGCTTTTCAATTCAATTTAGAAACCGGGAAATTACTTGACTTAATCTGGAATATTCAAAATTTTACCGTGAAAATACGAGAAATGACCGCTTTCTTTTTATAAATTAAGAAGAGATCTTATCATTTGATTTGAAGAATGCAACGTTCCTTTAGTCTGATTCTGACAATTTAAAAAAAAAATGTATTTATTATGTTTTATTTGCTTTTTCCTCATTTATATGACTTGGGACAGGGAATTTCTGAGAATAATTATAGTTTTTATTCTACGGCAGGGAGTTTCAGTAAAGACATATAATTTCACTTGGAACAAGGAATCTCTCATATGGTATGGGAACTTTTCAAAATAAATTGTATTCAAATTGAGAAGAGAGTAAATTAAGAAAATTGCTCTTCCAATTTAGAATTCGTCAAAATTTGAAAGTCCCCTCTTCATAATTTTAAATTAAGAAAGTATCTACTTCAAGCCGTTTTTATAGCAGAAGTAGTATTTTGAATGAGAAATATTTCTGAATTCTAATAGAAAACTTGTGCATTATTAAAGCTGCATTATTTTAATTTATAATCCACCTCTGTCTGAAAATGTAACTACTTTGTTAAAAATAAATTCACCTGTTTCTAGTAAAGATTTAAGTATTCAGTTGAGCATTGCTTTTTGAATTTAAAAATTGAACTATTTTTTCGAGAATTTATTTCCTTTGTTGAAAATTCACCTTTTCCGCATAAAATACACTTATTCCAGTTGAAGATTCATCATTTAACTTGAGAACTCATCAGTTTGATTGCAAATTAATTTCTCTAACTGAAAATTAAACTTTTTCATACTTAGTGGAAAATGATTTTTTATAGTTCAAAATTCAAATTTTTGGATAAAAATTTGTTTTTATGGATTGATTGATTGGTTCGTTGAGAATTTACATATTTTGTTGAAAAAATGGATTTTTTGGTATAAAGTAATTTTTTTCTTCGGAAGTGGTTTTTCTTATTCAAAAATTCATCTGTTTGAAAACTCTTATGTTTGGTTCAAAATTAATTTTCAAGCCAAAAATGTAACTATTCTATTTTTCGTTGAAAATGAATACCTCTTTGTTTCAATATTCAACCATTTTGTTGAAAAATGGTATTTTTTGGTAGAGAAACTCATCTTTCTGGTTCAAAATTCAACTGCTACAGTTAAACATTTGCAATTCTATTCGAAGATTCATCATTTTGTTCAAAAATCGATTTGTTTGGAAGTTAGTTTTTTTATACATCTAATTTTTTTTTTGTCATAAGTAATTTTTGTCAGCTGAAAATTTAACTTATTCCAATTGAAAATTCCATAGTTGTAGTTAAAAATTCATTATATCAGTTGAATTCAAAATTAAAGTAATAAAAATTTTGGTTGACGATAATTGATCTTTTTTACTGAAAATCAATTCATCCCTTTGAAAATTCAACTCTTTCAGGTGATGATTCTTTATTTTAGTTAAAAACTCTTGTGTTTGGTATGAAATCGGGTTTTGCATCCAAAATGTTACTGTTCCATTTTCGGCTGAAAACAATTATTTTTTCAGTTCAAAGTTCAACTATTTAGTTAAAACATTGTATTTTTTGGTAGAAAATTGATCTTTCTATTTGACAATTAATATCCTTGTTTGAATATTCACCTTCATGGTTGAAAATTTAAGTACTCTACAGTTGAATATTCAAGTGCTCTATAGTAAATATTCATCATTTTGGTTGCAAATTCATCTTCTTGGTTTTCAATTTAAACTGTTCCAGTTGAGGATTCATAATGTTTTTTGAAAATTTATCACATTGGTTGAAAAATGAACTATTTTGTTAGAAATCCATTTTTTTTGTTATTGCAGATTGATTTTTGCGATTGTAAGTTTAACTGTTCCAACTTTTTATTTTAAATAGTATTTTTTTTTTTGTGGAAAATTTGAGTATTCTTGTCAATATTAATTTATTTTGCAATTCTTGATCTGTTTTGTTGAAGGATGTTTAGAATGAATGTCTCTAATTGAAATGAATTTTTGCATTTTGCGACAAATATGAATATGTTACTTTTAGTTGACCGGGAAAATTAAAAAACTTGACCGGGGAAAACCGGGAAATGACCGGGAATTTGAAATTGTCTGCCAAATCGCCACCCTGCCATCGATTAATTCAAATCCGAACTTTCATTAATTTGCTGGAACACAAATTTGAGCCTTTTTCGAGTTTCGTAAAATTGCTGAGCATTTTAATTTTATGGATTCAAGCCATGATTATCAAAAATGTACACCCCTTATTACATTAAAATCAAATGTTTCAAAATGCGATAGGAATTTGTTTATTACCAGATTGACTTTTGAATTTCCAACACTGTAGTCATCCAAAGATTTTACGTTTAAGGATTTTTTATAAGCAATATTTTTCAAACTTTTAAACTTTTTCACTGTAGGATTAAGACAAAAAAATAACAAAGAATCGTCCGGGTGATTAGTAATGATTTAAATCAGTGAAATACGAATGCATCAATACCGGATTCTTTTAGATATTTCAAAGATAACAAATTAGATTTTCGACTTCAAAACATGAAAACTTTGCGTCTGAGATTTTTTTGATGTAGAGCTTTTTGACTGATAGTGACTTTTCTGATATAAATTTTCATATTTTTAACGCTTCAGCAAAAATTCTGCGCTTAATTAAAAAGTTTTCTTTAAGAATACTCCAAGGGCAAAAATTTCCATTGAACTTGGGGGTGATCGGAGGGTCGTGACTAGTAGTTTTTCTCGCGCGTTTAATTAAATTTGGAACACGTGCGTAACGTCAGAGTTGGGGTTTGATCAAAGTTAATTCTCTCGTGGATTTGGCTGTACAATTGATAGAAAACAGGGCTTTACTATTGTCTGATTCAGTCCATGAAAGATGCAAGAAACATCTGTCAAAGTTTTCAATAGGAGACATTGAGACAAGAGGTTCTCGCACTGTGGATAAAAACACCTTTTTGTTCAAAAATCGACCTAAAGTACAATTCTAAAGGAGATTAACTAAATACAGTAAATTTCAAAAACCTTTAATCTTTATAATCATTGATAAAATCGACAAAAATATATCTATCAATATTTTCTGCAAATCTTGAAGGAAGCTTTCAAGCTTTTTTGAGGAAAAAATAATTCAGGTTAAAATTGTTTGATTAACAGTAGTTTTTCAGAGTTTTAGTTTTTGCTTCCTGCTTAAGGAAAAGTTACAGTTATTGTTATATTTAAAATTCCATCACAGAATTAAATAAGGCCTAGATCATTAGGATTGAATAAGAACTGTAACTTTTCCCTAAAAATTAAAGAAAATCTACAATTCTAAATAACTACCAGTAAATAAACAGTTTTAACCTGAACTACTTTTTCAAAGTGCACTTAGAAGCCTCCGTCAAAATTTTCAAAAGTTAATGATAGATCTGTTTTTTTCGATTTTATAAATCATCATAGAGGTTGATGACTTCGGGATGGATTGTACGTAGTTTTCAGATTTTTTAGTTTTTTTTTTTTCAGAAATTACCGTGTGGCTACTGCGGAAATTGAACTTTTCTCAATTCTTTTTTTGCAAGACGTTCAAATTTATTAAAACGGCTTATAAACCAATGTAATAACAAACCAAGAATAATAACCCGTATGTTAGAGTAAGAAATAGAATTGTGTAAATAGCGTTCAATATTATTATAATAAACATAATATTATAAAATATAATAGTTTCAAATATCATAGCATTTTTATAAAATGTGTCAAATATCAATCTGCGCTTAAAATGAATTAGAAGCTGCTGTTTACTAATTATTGAAACAATTTTTATGAACAAAATGCATATTTTAACCATTTCCTTATGAATAGGTTCAATTTTTTTGTGTAATAAACTCAAAATGACAAAGACTTCTTTTTACTACACATTTTTTAATAATGAAGAAGAAGACTCCTTGATGTCGTATTTTATAACGACAAAGCTGTTGATTATGGGAACAATATTTATAAACAAATGCTCTTTTTTGCATATAAATGTGTCCACAATATAACTCTTGGCTGTCCTATATTTCAAATTCATAGCACCCATTAATTCTGCAAACTGGTATTAAGCCAGTTTATGAATAAATAGTCCAAATATGCATTTGCTCATAAAAATTGTTGAAATAATCATTTGTCATTATAAAAGAATATGGCAACAAGTAGTTTTCGGGAAGACATTTCATACAAAAAGCTATGAACTTGAAATAACTAATGATTGAGAATCACGAAAAAATGACTCGTTAGTATTACTTTGTTGAGAACGTTATAAACAATTTGTTTTCTCACTCGAACCACCTAAAAATTATATTTATAGGTTATTAAATTGGCTGATGAGATATTTCAAATAATTCGAAAGTCTTGGAAGAATTTGTATAACTGAAAAGTTGGACAAAAAAAATGTAAAACTTTGTTGTTAAATAACAAATCTTTGTTTAATCGGAGTAAAATATCCGCATTCACTAGTTATATTTGGGAGGCATACAGTCATTACTGAAAAAAGATATATTAAAATTCTGTTCATGAACTTGTATGTGTGATACGTAGGGAAAATGATTATTGCATCTTATGGAGGACGTTAAACTGAGTTTATTTTCACAAGAAATAAGTCAATAGTAGTTAAACATATTTCTTGAATTTGATTTTCCAAAATGGAACAAACTTACTGGAATGGGAGCTTTTATGTTTGTTGTGACGTCAGTTATATGATCAGTCCTTGACAGTGATTGATTATTCAGTATTCTTGAAATATTTGCCTTTCACATTCAATTTCTTTATATCGATACATAGTGTCAACATTTAATGACATTTAAATGTCAATCATTTGAAATGCATGATCAAAGAAGCTTGAGTGGAAAGGTATATTGGTAACATTATAAAATAAATTATTAGAGCCATAATAACATTAAATATTATTATTATATTATTATCTCAAATCCGTCAAATTTAAAATTGGAAGAAAAAATTCAAATTTCTGTTTAACATCCAACAATCAAGTTACCATGGGAAATTTCTAGAAAAATAAAATTATGACCATACAGTGACATTTGAAATATCTATTAAAGTTTCCTTGCTCACTCAACACCCTTTCCAAGGTAAGAAACCGTTTAGCAGGTCCCCCTGAGTCTCAAATTGGATTTCAGGGAGAGAGCATTCTGGGTTTCTCATGGGTCTTGACCTGCTGAAGGATCCCTTACCTTGAAAGGGTTGTTGTGTGAGCACGGGAACGTTCGAATGTTATTTTTTGTGTTTTGAAAACAATAAAAATGAAAAAGACAAAAGAAAGAAAAAGTGAAAAGAGTTGGGACACGTATTCCCCCACCACTCGACTAGGGCCAACCGGAATAAGGAAATCGTCACAAATCGCATGCGCGTAGGGAAGGCTGTCAAACCAACTTAACCTCAATTTAAAGTTGTTGTTTGTTGTGAATCGTCAGAGAGAACGATTCGTTTTCAAATACCTGCAGCAAAAATTTCTATTCTCAATAAAATTTAGATGACTAAGGTGCACAAATTGATAGTGCTTTATTTATTTATGCCAGTAGGTCTTTGTTTTACATTTATATGATTTCAAAACTTTCCTCTTTAACGATCAGCATATTTGAATGTGCACGAAAATTTGAAAAATACTCTTACCTCAAAATCCAATACTTGCATTCTACGCAGCAAAAGTTTATACGAGTTAAATAATAATTTGCTCAAAGAAAAATTTAATTTTTTAACAGATGAATTATAAAGCGAAACAAAAAATTCAGTTACAATATCCATTGAGTGAAATATGAATATTTGATTTAAAAATTTGAACCGAGCATCCTTAGCATGTGAGCATTTCTTTATCCTGGCAACTTTTTTTTCAAATAGTAATGTAGCAGAATACCGTAATTTTACTTCTCACTGCTTAAAAACATTTTTGCAACTATTTCTTTTTATGTATTCATTTTTGAAGGTAGAGGAAGATAAATTCAAATTGAAAAGCGCGCTCTAATAAGGACTTCCTTCCGTATGGCCCTACCAATCAGAAACGATTTCCGCATGTCCCAACTCTCCCTAGAGGAACTCTAAAAAGAGTGAGGTTGCCTTCTCATTTCTCCTTCCTCTTTTTTTGTTTTAATTCAATTTTTTGAAATTTCAATCGAGACATTTGAGGTTATGTCCAAATTTGGTCGTTGGATCTTTGGTTTTTATCATGGAGAATAGACATAAGGAGACCAATCTGTAATGTATGGACTTCACCAAAAACGGCCGCTTTTCTGTTGCCACTAACACGTACATATACGCGTGCAGTACATGAACATCCCGAGCGTGGCGTGCCAACCGCAT
>WSXT02008600.1:0-14738 GCA_011762715.2 Neuroterus valhalla | reverse complement strand
TGTGCAAAGGAATAGAGAGAAGGTTATGCTGAGACTCTCAAACCCGTAACAGGGAGAGAGTATAAACAAATATTCCAGTAACCGATATGTTAACATGAATGCACGGAAATTCGAGAATTATGATAATTTATCTAGATTACGAAAATTAATGGGAATTTAAGAAACTGTTTCTCCAGAGCTTGTGTCAATTGTCCGGAAATTCCATCTTTTCATTTTTAATATGGTTTTTCATGAATGAAGGAAAAACTACTTGTTCTGTCAAAAAGTAAATTTTACCAAATTTGTAGATCTTTATTGTTCACACAATTTTTGTTCATCTCTGTTTTTCCAAACGTTGCACATTTCGATCAAAAAATAAAACTGTATATTTTTGATTTTTCGTTGTGCGACCAAAATTCTTATGTTTTATTTTTTGAGGAAATTTGAAAAGTAAACCTTCGATAAAGAACTTTTTTTTTTGTTTTACTTTTTTCATATCTTGCGGTGTTTGGCTCAAAATTCTCATTTTTGTTTATATTTTTGAATTTTCAAAATGCCATCACTCTGACAATTTTGTTCCAATAAAATAAAAGCATGACGATAAGTTGTTTCACTTATTACTCACTAGGGAAAGCCGTACTTACGATAAAGATGGACTCAAAAATGTTCAAAATGCTCCAACTTTTTGGATTTTTATCCCAAATAGCTGTCTAACGAACCTCACCTTCAGTTTCTGGGACTAAAAGTGTGTACCAAAAGCCAATGAAATATATGTTTGTTTTTCGAAAGTTGTCGTGCTAACAGAAAAAATACATA
Source organism: Neuroterus valhalla (assembly GCA_011762715.2). Lineage (NCBI taxonomy): Eukaryota > Metazoa > Arthropoda > Insecta > Hymenoptera > Cynipidae > Neuroterus > Neuroterus valhalla. The sequence continues at coordinate 13,943 of WSXT02008600.1, read as the reverse complement.
CATACATCCATTCATACATACATACATACATACATACACACATACACATACATGCATACATACATACATACAAACATACATACATACATACATACATACATACATACATACATACATACATACATACATACATACATACATACATACAAAGATACGGAGATACACATTCACTAGAACCTGTTTTCCGCGAAAACATGGACATTTAGTGAAAACAGGAGGTCAAATTTACACAAATCTAATACCTTCTCTAAATCTCTAATCGGAATGTAAAAACTGTATCTCTTAGAAACGTTAGTAGATTTACAAATCTTTCCCTACCATTACTTCATTTGGTCAAACGTGCTTCTAAATACATCAATCGGCTCAAATTGTCAGTCTGGAAAAATTTTGTACTTATTGTTGTAATATTTGATTATACTTTCTCCCTTTTGCGGGCTTGAGAATATTTACCTAACCTCTCCCACCATTCCCTTACACACTGTTTAGCAGGGGCGGATCCACACCTTCCTTTCAGAGGGGAAGGCGCATACGTCTCTAAGACACTTTTGAAGTGGACCTTCAATTTTTGCAATCTCAGGGAGGGGCGGAGCGATCACCCCGATAGCCACCTCCTAAATCCGCCACTGCTGTTTAGTCTCCCATTTGAAAATAAGTACGACAGGAATTTTCGGGTAAACAATTTTTACCTAATTCAATGTTGACAAGCGATTGGTAGCCGTGTTCGTGAAGCCCATCTGTGGGAAGCTAGTTAATGGACCAACAATGAAGAAATTACCAGGAGTCAAAGGACGAACATCGTTAGGATCGGAAGGCATAGGAGAAATATGACGAGGGTTAAGGATTGCCTCCATTTCAATGTCGTACGTTTCAAGTTGTTTGAAAGTCAACAGGGTGTCTCCTACTGTACGTCAAAAGTGGTGTTTGAACTACTTTACTGCCGCTTCCCAAAGACTACCGTAATGTGGTGATAAGGGAAATATATATTTCTAAGTTATTCTTCCATTTGACAAAAACTTCCGCAGCCCCTTCAAGTGTTGCGACGATTCAAACCAATCGTGAAGCTCAGTAGGCTCACGATTAGCGCCAAGACAATTTTTCCCGTTATCAGAGTGGATAGTTATCTAATGTCAGAGCGCTGACCAATTCAAGATGTACGGTCTTGTTGGCCATGCATATATATACCGCGATATATGATTTGATCTTCTTACGACTCTAAAAGGCCTTCTTCCTAGTGTAGAATAGGCCACTAAATTCAACACCGACCTTGAGAAATGGTCGAGAAAAAGAAAAGCGTTCTTGTGGATGATTACGCATGATGTAATCTGCATCCCGAGGTTTGACGCGAAAGCACCGAACGCACTGGTGAATTATTTTTTACGTAACGTTACGTGAGTTAAGTGGTCAATAGTTTTCGTGAACCGAATACAATGTTGCCTGCGCTCCAGCGTGATCGAGTCTGGAGTGTTCCTCGCGAATGAAAAGGCGAGTAATGAAATGATTAGACGGTAGGAGAATTGGATGCTCTTGTTCAATTGGCAATCCGGAATGGTTAAGTCTACCGCCAACCCTGAGAATTTTTTGATTATCCAAAAATGGATTGAGGGGAATCAAACGACTTCGATTATCAATTAGTCGGTCATTTTTCAGACAGCAGGACCATGTTTAGCCTCACGATTGGAAATAAGTACGATAAAAATTTTTAGGTTAGAAATTTGCATGTATTCAAGTGTAGATACAAAGATTGGTTGACAGGTGCGATCCTGGATTTTGAGCAAACTAAAGTCGCATAATTATTTCCGTGGTCATCGGTTGAGCACAAGTAAATGCAGGCCACGTCGCCCCTTGACTGGCGTCATAGAACCATGCATTTGAACCTTGCAAGAGTTGTGAGCGATTGTAAGACGATTTAAACTGATGTCTCTCATAAGGTGCAACTGTTCCTAAAATTCTGTATGCATACTGTAAATGCTAGGCGGATCGATGCATCCCATGATACTCCAGCTTTCCATAAGAGCTGAATTATTATTTCTCCCTTAACTATGACTGGGCCTAGCAAGCCTAATAGATCGTCATTTCGTGACTTGCAAAAGTACCGGCCATTTTGTTATTTGCTAAAGGCATTCCGACAAATTAACCGAGTGAAAAGCTGAATCATCTCGACATTTCCATTGCATTTCTCGTGTTTTTAACGTGGAATTAGAATCGAATGACATATGCGTTCTAGAAATTTTGTTAGTTGTGCATTCCGAAACTAACGATGGGTTATTCGAGGCCTATTTCCGAAGGAGGAAACCTCCCTCTCACAAAAGTTGTATGAGGTCGTCCCGATGAAAAGCGGCTTCCTCTTGCGCATTTACACCAGCTAAGACATCGTCAAGATAAAAATCTCTTTTTAGCACTGCAGATGCTATCGGATGCTGTGTTCCTTCATCTTCGGCTAACTGGTGTAGCGCGAGAATGGCGAGAAATTAAGCACAAGAGGTACCGTAAGTGAGGATATTCAAGGTGTTCGTCTAAATGGGATCGTTTTGACTTTCACGAAACAAAATTCTCTGATAATTAACTTCATCAGGATGTACTAGAACCTGCCGGTACATTTCCTCTATATCGGAAGTGCGAACGTACCTACGTGAACGAAAGCGAGTAAGCAAAGTGGATAGATCGTCCTGGAGAGTAGGTCCGATCATTAGCGAATCATTCTATGATACGCGAGATGAAGTTTTCGCAAAGCCATCGAATACAACAAAAAATTTTCTTGCTTAACTATCCTTTTTTAACGGCATGGAGAGGGAAATCCAGGTTCCGTAAGATTTCCTGATTTGATTACCGACATGTTATCTAACAATTTAAATTGGCCTAGGAAATTTCCATACTCATTCTTCAATGATTGTTTTTTTTTACATAACGATTTTCTAAGTGGCTAAATCGGCAAGTGACTGTGAGAAGATATTCTCCGAATTTTCCCTTGTTTTCGTTAGAAGGCAACTTCATGGCATAGCGACCTTCATCAATACGCTTCTTATTGATTCTTCAATGCACTTCGCAACCCTCTTCTCACCTCTTCTACTGCGGGAAGAACCTTTGAAGAAGGAGTTGTTTCTATTTCCGAAATTCGAGTGAGAAGTTCACAGATCACCTTTCGATTATCATATCGGTGTGTCAATAACGACCACGCAACTTTATAGATTCCCCACGATATTTCGATTGACGATAAAACTTCCGCAGCATCATTCTATGAACAATTTTCCAAATGGTATAACTTTTCAATGTCAGGAATATATTTATTATCATCCACGAGCGATTTGGATAAATCATAGAAACCTAACCAAGTATCGTAGCGTCCAACGAAATTGAGGTGAAAAGAGCGATGGAAGTTTCCCTCCATAAAAACGACCGGAGCTTTATTCTAGATAAAATTGATTTTCTGCATTGTTTCTGTAACCTGAACTCAATCTTTCTGAAGTATGGGGCATGGAAACACTTGTAGACGCGATCACGGGCTGAATGACAATGATAGCTTCACTATATGCAGCGAAATATTTTTCGTCAAACGCGGTTCTAGCTTGTTCATGAGATTGATCCTTCACAAGTAGTTCTTTCGAAAATTAGGCGATTTCGAATGTTTTCGCTCGGCTTATACTCCTTTTAATCTTTTTTTCAGAACAGGAAAATCTCTTTCTATCACAAACTTATTTAGAAACTTTGTGAAATTTCCAATACGCGTTTTGAAATTGCGATTTTAAGTTATAAACCTTGAGTTTTCCCTTCCGTCATTTTGATACGATTGAACACTTTTTCAAAGGAATAATAAAAATACAATAATGCTAAATACGAAACAGGAAAAGTAGAGAAGGAATTATGATGATACATAACTTTCTTACTTGATTAGATGCACTCTGGAACAGTGGATACTGCTGCATGTGTTGTTTCTCGATGCAGTTCCACTAAGCTCATGTGTCTAAAATATTTACTTATTGTGACAGCAGCTACTGAGATTTAGATTGCGACATATTCTGGACCAGTTTCATTGATGCGATGAATTCTGGACTTCGATGTTCCACCTGATTGATGAAGTTCGATGATTTTTTCCAATCGATTTTAATTATTATTGCAAAGGTTTGAAGAACAAAAATTTCGACTCCGTGCCGGCACTGCGAAGAACCAGTTTTTCACACCGACACAACGACAAAACTTCAGCGTTTTGAAGTTCGAATTTTATGGCAAATTTTTTGACGCTTTTTGATTCAAAATATTTATCACCCGCGGTGATTTATTTGGCTCGAACGGACCATGTTTAGTCTCGCGATTGAGAATAAGTACGGCACAAATTTTTGTGTACCAAATTTTCATCTTTGCAGGAGGAATAATATTTATTTATGCTCTTTTACTTTTACGAGTTCAATAGTCTTAAAACAACATCTCCCCTCTATCTTACTATGGTCTCCTTAACATTACCGTTCCAGAGTGCGAGGTGGGAATCGAACCCACAACCAGACGGAGTGGGTCCAAAGCTCATGACTTAGCCCCCACGACTAACTGACAACAAATTTCGTACTTATTATACTGCTACATATTCCTTATTTATGAGGATAAAATCGTTTCCTAAAGAGCAATTGAAGAATTTAAAACATTTCAGAGCTGAAAATTCTAGTATGAGTAAAGTTTAAAACATTCTATGGACTTATATCAACTAAGGTAATACTGCAGAATTACGGCTTTTTTTAAATCTAACATTTCACTTGCAATTTTCATGTCAATAACTTTAATTGATCATTGAAAACAAGAATCAGTCGGGGGAAGCGAGAAGGTCATTGTTTTCGTATATGCTTCATTATATCAAGTGTTATTTCTTCCCATTGAAAATATTTATGTAGGTCCCTATATAGATTTCCATGTAGGTTTCTATGTAGGATCCTGTAAAGGAATCTCTTTAGGATCCTATACTCCACCATACATAAAGATTTTTTCCCATTCCCTTTCCCTGAGTTATTGGAACGTGTTTTTTAAGACAGAATCTGAGGGAAGGGGTTCGAGATGTGACCAATCTCTCTTTTGTGACTTTTGTAAATCTAGTTTTAGCGTTTGGATGTGAAAACAGCTACGCGCCGTGTGTTGCCCATGGCGTAAGTATAGTTGCAGACTCCACAGGCGCTGCAGGCTAAACATTTCCAAAACAATGGTATTTTTTTATCATTGTCTAATGACCAACTTAAGGCATTTTAGTAAAAATTGCAAATAAAATAATACAATTCAGAAAAACTGTGATTCTGCAGCATTACCTCAACTAAATACCACTCTCGTTTGGAAAAAAATCGACCTTGAGGCTAGGAGTTCAGATAAATTTGATTCCAGAATAATAGCTTAGTTAAGATATATCAACGAAACGATTTTCCTCATTCATAAGAATCAAATTCATGATATTGTTACAATTGGAAAAAGAAAATCAATATTTTCCAAAACTCAAACGGTTAGGTTTTAATAAACATTTGAATCCAAAATCAAGGTGAGATGTTCTACGCTAATAGTATGACCAATTTTAACATATTCTGGCCTAATCTAGTATAACGTTAGTACAAGTATAAGGGAAAAATTTATAGTTTTTGAAAACTTTGAAATATTAAAACGAGAAACTATTAATATTAAATTGATAACGAGAAACTATTTCGCCAGTACTCGCAAAGTAACGAATAACAGTCTTATCTTCAAAATTTATTAGCCAAACGATGCATAATTGTACAAAGACGGATACATACAAAACGAACATGACGCACAAATCATTTACCGCTATCAGAGAGGACGAAGACAAAAAGCTATTCTTTACGAAAAGAGCCTAGACAAAAAAAAAACCATACAAAGCATGGAAGTTTAAAACTTGCACGACAAACAAAGAAAAGAGACAAACATGGACTGAACAAAGAAAAATATTTTTGGCTGAACAAAAAGCTAATCTTTGATGATCCTTTAATTCTTATAATATGAGCTTTTTCATTGTAAATTTAGCTAGAAATATAAATCACCATATACTCTTCAATCGAAGGGAAGAAATTATCACACATTATTTGACAATGTATAATACATTTCTGTTAGTAGAAAATATTTTTCTATGACCTATTCTCATATAGTGTTAGGAAAAGCAACATGCAATCTTATATCAATATATCTTGATAGTTCTGAGTTCCTTTGTAAATATGTTTGTAAATTTGTTATTTTTCTTGTATTTTTATCTTTGATAGTATGCATACGTTATCTGAAAATAATTAAATATGGTAGGTTTTTATACACCACTTTTCTGCCCAAGAACACAAAAAATGTACATGATAAATAAGCTTATACATTAATCGATATCTTCATGAGAAAATTAGAATAGAGTTTGATGTAACATTTAGTAAGCTAATTATGAAAGCAGAATAAATTCTGCGTGACTTCAAGTGCTGTGTGTATACCAAAAAGTCTTAAGTATTATATATTCATGAAATATTATTCATGATCTATTATGAAACTTCTGTAAAAAATTGTAAATGTGGACAGCAGTCTGTGTTCTGGAATCTATGTTGAAACAATTTTCTTGAAACAGTCGAAATATGGACGCCTTATTACTGGGGGATGTTCTATCAGTATTTATATTTGCCCTACAATTTTCCACGCGTGCATGACAAGGTTCTCAACACTAGAGGAAGAAATATATCACGAATCCGAGTTAATTCTTCTACCCAAGTAAAGAATTCACACTTCCCACTCATATATTAAACAGGTCAAAGAGAATACGAACCAGAAGACTTATTAGATTGAGATAGTTACAAGCGAAATCTTGTGAGTCCAGTTTACTTAAGGTCATTTCAGCATGACACATGTTATACAATAGTGCTTACCAATGTAGTCTAAAAAAGAGAGCACCTAGAAATGGAATAGTCGTAATTTAATAGTATATTGTGTATCGAGGGCGTAAAGAAGGCTATTTTAACAAGTGTCAACTTGCCGCCCGAGGAAAAAGAGCCATACACCCTCGACACACGCTATACTTTTTGTCCGACCCTCTTTGAAAAAAGCATGCAAAATAGGATGATGAATTTAATAGAGAATAAGTTAATGATAAGTATGAGAATTCCATTGGTTGATATGTCTAGTTATTTGATGCAAAATGCAACGCAGTCCTGAAATCATAAGATGCCACCCGCATGTTCTTCCGGTGCAACGTACGTGTAGCATGTGTAAAGTCTCATATATAGCGGGCGTAAAGTTTTATGTTGGCCCCATGACTCATTGCGCATGCGGAAATGTCACTGAGCTGCGAGCATCGAAATTACGCCTGCTTCATGTGCATGCAATGGCGCGTGTTCAAGGGGGATCGGACAAAAAAAATTATGGTATTTAATTATATTCACTTATACATTTTTACTTTGTCGTAAAAAAGACTAATACGAGAAATAAATGATCTATAGTAGGAAAAGCAATCAATTTTCAAGTTTAAATTAATATTGAAGAAGAGTTCTTTGAAATGCGATACTTTTTGGTACGCATGTCACATCTTGCAAAACCTTCTAATTTTCCCTATTTTAGAAATACCACTCAGTCATTTATGTATGACCTAAAACTCATTTGGATTGCGATTACAACAAGTTCTACAAGTTCTAATCAAAAACATTATTTTCTTAGGAAATCAAATCACGCTACCAGACTTACTCAATATGAAAGATGCAAATTTGGGGCTTGTTGTTATTAAATAGTAGAGGTGTTTGTCAATCTGCTAGCACACAATCTGCATCACGCTTATCATGTTCGCATTTTACACTTTTCAAACCATAAAAGCTATATGCGAAATGCATAACATGTAAACCAAAAACACCACGTACACCTTGAACATTGTACACAGTGCACACCCCGTACGCCATATACACCATTTAAAATAGGGGGGGGGGGGGGATCCAAAGTCAAACTTGCTGGAATTCCCCTTTCGTATAGGAGGCATGCTCCTTATTTTGTGATTTTTTCAGAAGAAAAAATGTCCTCCATCTTTGAGCCAGATCGGTTAATATTAAGACGTACTGCAAGGACCCTGATAAGGATCAGCGAAATCTTACGCCTATGTTATATGTATATATACTTACTATCGAGGGGATATTCACTCACGAATAACATTTAGGCTAGTTAATGATTTCAAATTATATTTGTGTTTAAAATGGTTAAAGTTTATTAGGTCCGCCTAAATCAAGACTCTAATGAGTCACACGAGATTCGAACTCCGCCCAGATTCTCCTTCTTATTGCCTATTGCCTATTGGTTTTTTGATATACTTAAAAAACTATATTTTTTTGGAAGTTTCAAAGTAGGCGTTATTCGAAATGGCAAAAAATGAATGAAACTGAAGTTTGCAACGTTTATGGTAAACGAAAAAATCGAAAATGTGTTTCACTAAAATCTAAGGCATGTATTCGGTAGATTTTAATGCCAACTAACTATTAAAAAAAAGTTTCATTCACCCATCTGCCGGGAAAGCAGGCGATTTCAGTCCCTAATAATTGACAGTTTTTCCTGGCAGCTAAGGGGATTAAACTTTTTTTACAGTTATTGACCATCGAAATTCACAAAATCCATGTTTAAGATTTTAGTTTAGAAGCTTTGAACACGTTTTGGAATTTTCTATCCAATTTTTTATATTTTCGAGGGTTGAAAATGATGGCCTTACCCGGAAGATAGAAGGATGAAATTTTTTTTTCAATTATTTGCTATCAAAATCTACAAAATCCATGTTTAGGATTTAAGGTAAGGGGGTTTGAAAACATTTTAGAATTTTCGATCGATTTTTGACACTTAGGGGTTCAAATTGACTACTTTCCCCGGCAGCTGGGGGGATGGAACTTTTTTTACAGTTATTTGGTGTCAAAATCTACTAAATCCGTGCGTTAGATTTGAGGTAATAAACTTTTTTCATTTTCCATTTACCATAAATGTTGCAAACTTCAGTTCCATAAAAATTATTATTTCGTGAATTTTTCGTCAATGTCTTGAAAGAAAAATTTTTAATGCAAAGGATTATCAAGTAAGTATTCCATTTCGATTTTCCACAAATAGAGGATTTTGTAACATTGAGTACGAACTGGGTGAAAATCACCCGACCCCAAATTTGCAATTTGCACACCTTCAAGACCTAACGCTTCCTGATGCTGCCACAGGACTCGCACACTCTTCGTACCTCAAAAAATTTTCCCCCACCAGTTCGGACCTCCTCCCATCACTTATTTTGAAATGCCGTGACTTTCAAAATTTGACTGGGTTACGCTAACCCAGTTCGTACCCTGAGGGTTAAATCTGATTTCTAATTCGAATTAACTCTCAAGCTTACTGATTCTTATCGAATCTTATTTTTCTTTATTTCTCACTATCTTGCGTTACATATAGAAGGTTTAGGAAGATTTCAAGCCTAAAATTAGTCATATTCGTGAGTGAATAGCTCCTCGCTCAATAAAGAAAAAACCTTACGATGGGGGTGATTTACAAAAATCACCCTTACTTAATTTATGGATGGCTCTTCTCCCGCAAACTATTTCTACCAAGTTAGTTCTAATTTGTATCCCCCCCCCCCCCCGTCACCCTTTATAGTTCTGCAAAAAGCCAGGAATACTGAAATTCACCATTTTGCGGAAAATTGACACATATATGCTCTGTAATCCGCTGTTTGCCACAAATTATTTCTCTCTGGCAATCTGAATATTTTTCAGTTTTTCAAACTAATTTACAATTGTTGGAACAAATAATTATTATTCAATAGTAACTCCTTCTCTGAGAAAGTTGGAAATCTCTTTTTCTTTCCAATTCGCCTAAATATGTTGCTTATTATTGAAAATCTAGGTCATTAAGACCTATTTTGTAACAAATTTTTATATGATGAAAAAATTCTAATCTGGAAGACATGTTTGAAATTGAGCTTTTTTCGTTACAAATACGGTAATTCTTTAATTTTAAGAGCAACATTTTTTGTTCAAACCATCATCTAATTGATTCATTAAGAAAATTTGCTGTCAACAATGATATATTACCGTATCAATTACTGAAAAAGATTGATTTGAAACATTCATTTCAGAACAAAATAGTTTGGAAATGAGTTATTTAAACGCACAAAAATTTGTTACAAAATAACTTACAAATCCAACCGAATAAGAGAACCAGAGGTTTCTACCAATTCTTAAGGAAAAGTCACAATCAACTAACAATCAATAGTTCAAACGATTGATCACTTCTTCAAGTAAAAATAAATCTTCCTAACATTGACTAATGACCCGATGACACGTAGAGAAAGAACTTTTGGATTAGATATTATGGAAAAAATTATGTCAACAAATACACATTGTGTACATAATCGTGAAGGGATTCAAAAATACATGCTTGGAAACATTTAATTTGCCAAAAAATATATGTGTCCATTCTGCATAAAATTTTCAAGATTGAAAACTGAGAATTTGAAATTGGAAAAACAATTACCAAATTTGGACAAACACCCTCGAGTATACCTATTAAACGAAGAATAGTGAAGGTAACAAAGAGGGAAGACAAAAGAGAAAGCAGCCTCCAAATCTCCTTCTTTCTCTTTTTCATCTTTATTCCTTCTTTTTTTCTCAAAAAAAAAATCCAAAAACAAAAATATTCTAACCATCTACCAACGTTTCGGTGTTCACCTAACACCATTATCAAGGTAAAAACAATCTTCCAGCACATCAGAACCCTAGAGAACTCAGGCTGCTCTCTGCCTGAATTCCCACTGAAGACTAATCGAACTTTGGAACCCTCACTCGTTCAAGACCCATGTCGAGCTAGACATCACCAGCAGGTCAAAATCCACGATGAACCCAGCACCTTCTACTTTCACTTTTAAATATATACAATCATGGTATCATAGCTCTTGTTTAATTCATCCAAATCAGTTTTCAAATTAATAGAAGTATCCTTCTGCTTTTTAATAAAAAGCATTTCCATAAATTCTCTCTTACTCTCATTACTTTTACTATGCAAAACTTGAACATTTTCCCAATCAAATTCATGATCAACACAATTCTTTGCTTGTCTGGCAAGCACACTATTATATCATCGTTCCAAACGAACATCACTCTTATGCTCTCCCACCCTAGTGCCTTCTTTTTTATCCTTCCTCTTTTTATCTTCACTGTTTTTCTTTTAATAGTTCTTTTTTTAAATAATCCTTTGTCCAAATTTGGTCATTGGATTCTTGGTTTTCTGTTTGATTTACAAGGGTTGCAGATTTTCAAAATTGTTCTTAACTATTGAATATCCCTGGTATAGGGTAAATGTCCAGAGATGTTCGATTTGGCTGTTCCATGGACCTTTTTAAATGCCTTCGTATGTTTTCAGCTCTACGTTGGACTGTTGTAAGGAATAACTAAGCCGACACAGCTCCACTTTTTGTTTTCGTTTTTACACTAAAACCATGACGCGCAGCACATTCACCACGTCCCACCACGACCCACCTAGATGACATTCTGTTAGCCGCACATCGAAGATGTCCTGAAGAGATAGGTAATGGATGAATTTGAACTCTCAGTCACTTTGTTGGATCCTGGAACGAAGCTAGTAAACCCAAACAGGTGTTCTGAGGAAGATCTGAAATGTTACCTTCTTAGTAAACTGATCAAAGCATCAATGTACTTGGCAGTATAGTCCGGGAGCTGGGTATGCTCCCGTATGCATTCAAGAGACAAAATATATAATCCAGTTGATCTTATGTATTTTGACCTGCTCAATCCAATGATACCGGTTACTTTTGCAATAAGTGGACAGGTTTTGTTTAAAACGCAATTGTTTAAACAAATATGGAAGTATAGTTTTTCTCAACAGGACAATTTTTTTTCAAAAATATGGACAATTTTAAGCATAAAAGTTCTCTTGTCATTTTTTTGTTAAATGCACATTTACAATGTTATAAATTTTCAAACTTCAAAATTTGACGTTTTTTTCAAACTTTGAGTATCGATTATTCTTTACCTATTGAATATTTTTTTTAAATGTAAAAAGTAATTTGTTCTTTGAGAGTTCCTGTACCTATTCATTGTACGCACTATTTGATTAACCAGCCGGAAGCCTAATTATCGCAATTTACAAGTAGCGCCTTTTGTGCGCGTGACAGTGCGTTTGACACCTATGGCTGGCGAGGTGCTCATGGCCTTACTGAGGTAATATGAAGTTTGTCCCGGCACAAAAAGCGCTACTTGTAAATTGCGATAACTAGGCTTCCGGCTGGTTAATCAAATGTCGCGTACAATGAATAGGTAGAGGAACTCTCAAAGAACAAATTGCTTCTTTAATTTAAAAAAAAAATATTCAATAGGTCAAAAAAAATCGATACTCAAAGTGTGCAAAAGACGTCAAATTTTGAACTTTGAAAATTTATAGCATTGTAAATATGCATTTAACAAAAAAATTACAAGAGAACTTTTATGCTTAACATTGTCTATATTTTTTCAAGAAAATTTGTCTCGTTGAAAAAAACGATCCTTCCATATTTGTCTAAACAATTGCGTTTTAAACCAAACCTATCCTTATATCGCAAAAGTAACCGGTATCATTGGATTCAGCAGGTCATAATACATAAGATCAACTGGTTTTCATCTTTTGCCTCTTGAATGCATACGGGAACATACCCAGCTCCCGGACTAGTAGATACACGCCCTTGTTTATCGTTTGCTATAAACTTGCTTTGTCAGTTCCAGACCTGCTACGGAAAGGAACACTAGACGACAGGGAAGAGGAACCCTGCGTTATTTTCGAGGGCCGACCAATCTGGCATTAGGATTCCTTAAAACAAATAAACACCTTCAAGGTTTTTTGGATACCGACTGGATTAGTTGCCTCGGGGGTATGATGTCGTATACGAAATACGTCTCCGTCCTAGGAAATAAGCAGTTTTGGGGATGCTAAGAAACGGAAAACGGTCGTGCTCTCCAGCACTAAGGTCGAATGCATGAATATTACAGAAGCCACAAAATAGGCGATTATCTGCGGATTTATCATTCTGGTTGGAATCTGGTTTGGAATAGATAGAACTAGTACGGCTCTACAACGACAACCAAAAGGCACACAAACTAGCGAAGGTTTTCGTGTTTCATAACCGGAAAAAGCGCATTAAGATACGTCATTATTTTGTAAGCGAGGCACTGAAGGAAGGTGCGATTGCTTTCGAGTACATTCCAACATGAGAAACTATGGCTGACGTGATCACTAAAGCACATTTTTCTTGAAACAAGAATGATTCTTTCGTTTGGAAATTCATGTATCTGAAAATAATAAAATTTTCCTTCGATCAAAGAAGTATTTCATTGGACGTATTTAGTACTGCATTACTATGATACACGAATTGAGAAACGACTTTTATTTGCTATTAAAGCAGTTTGCATAGCATATACTGCAAAGTGTTCCACGAAGAAGAACTGTATTCCTGCTTTCTAACAGAAAAAGGTTGCAGATTTACACCGAATTTGACAGCTACACTAGGAGATCCTGTACGTCTTTCCATATTTCAGACTTTTTGGGAGGAGAAAATTTCAACCTTTCTTTTGGCACCCAACCTTGAATCTGATTGGGTCAAAAATAACACATATACCAGTGCATATGTTTAATATGTTTTGTATATTGTTCTCCAGTGGGATTTTAGGAAGAAAGGATCCTGGGTTCCTCATGAGTTTTGACCTGCTGAGAGATTTCTTACATTGTTGGGTGTTGGGTGAACATCGAGACATTAATGGATTTTTGAATGTTATTGTATTGTGTTTTTGGAAAAAATCAAATTGATAAAAGACGAAAGAAGAAAAAAGAGAAGAATCATGAGAATGTGACTTCTTAGACGTTCTTCAGCAGCCAGAAAAAAATAAAACTATGTTGCTGAAAAATATACGCCATTCAAGGCATATATATATATATATATATATATATATATATAT
>WSXT02008589.1:0-14738 GCA_011762715.2 Neuroterus valhalla | reverse complement strand
GTTTCGCGAGCAGAACGTATCATTCCGTATGCCACTTCCGGCGGATTTTGTTGCTCAATCGCCTCCATCAATTGTTTCAGAATTTGACTGACTCGGACCCCATATTCGATTACGGTCTCTCCTGGCTTCTGAATAGCCGTACTTAGCATCGCGTTTAATTGACCTAGATTTTGATAGGGAGAAAAGGCAAGTTACACGCTTGTGAGAAGCTCGTCTAGCGACCCAATCTCCCTTTCTTGTAAATAGGCATCGGCGCTTCCGGTTATTCTCGACCTTATAAGTCTCAGAAGCAGGGGTCATTCAGAAGGCTGGACCGAATCTCTAGCGAACAAGCAGTCACGCACGAATTTGTTAGTCGGAATATTGTATCCGTTATAATCTTTTGGAACAAACTCTAATGCAGCTCGGAATGTAAGAAAATTTCTACCTCCCTCAAGATCTTCCGACCGTGCGCTTCGCGTCTCGTTGTTTGAAATTACACGTCCTTCACGTTCCTCAGCTATTCGAGTTGGTCGTGGGAGCAAGCCGACGGACAGCGGTCCGTGGGGAATGTTCCTAATCATCGATGGGGCTTGGACGCAATCCTGCATATTTTGAACAACTCCCATATCTCTGTTCGGCGTACCAGTTCCGTTACTCGCGCGTAGGTCATATTCGATTATCTCATTCGTTTCCGCGCTTTCGACAACCTCTTCCCTATCAACGTTTGATACTACATCATTCGAATCCATCTCGCCGATTCGTGATATTTCTGAACCCGAAAAATTGATTTTTCGATCAAAGTAATTTTTATTTATTTGTCGTAATCAAACAAAATTTCGATTCCAAAACTAATTTCCTCCCCCCTTTTTTCTCAAATTTCAAATTTTACTCCTACTTCAATGTAACTTCTTCGAGTTAGCCAAAATATGAATACCGGCCTACCTAAAGGACGAAAGGACCTGGAAAGTAGAAAAAAACATGCGACTTACAATTTTGAAGTTCTTGATGAATGGTTGGTTCTTTAACAGTTGTTTAACAATACACTTCATTTTTTAAAACCCCCACACGCGGACCAACCTCTTCAGTCTTTTCCAGTTCTCCTTCTTTTCCTCGGTGCGCCTGCAATGATGAGGGGAATGACACGGGGTCCCTGCACCACTGCTTCAACACCAAACTCCAAAAACCCCGTCAAAAAGTAGGGTTGAGGTTGTGGCGTTCTCCAGCTCCGCGTCCTTCGTGGTCCTCTTCGTCCTTCCTCGGCGTTGTCTTCTTCTCCTCGCCTCTTCCTATCGTCCTTGTATTGTTTTTGTCCGTCGAGCGTTTATAGTCCGTCTTTTTTCGATTGAAATTCATTTTCTCAAATAGTTTTGTCGTTGTAACTGGTTATCCGCCTGTCGTTGCTGCTCTCCGTGGCCGTCCTCCCTGTCGTCTCTGATCTTCGTGGTCGTCCTTCCTGTCTCTCGTCACCGTGGTCGTCCTTCCTGTCTCTCGTCTCCGTGGTCGTCCTTCCTGTCTTTGGTCTCCGTGATCGCCTTCCCTGGTCTCCGTGGTCGTCCTTCCTGTTGTTGTTATTTCCGGTGTCGCAGGTAATGTGAGTGTGTCTTGTGTCCGTTAGTTCACAATTTTCCGCAAAATATTCCCTTCCCTTCTCACACTGAAATTCACTAAGTCGCTAAAGGATTTCAAAGGTCCTTCCCCCCTTCTGTTCACTTTTCACTTATCACTCTCGATCGCGGCACGTACGCGAGTCAGTTTTGTTTATCCCACCGCTGTCACCAAAAAAATTTATTCTGCAATGATCGGATTTTAGAAGCGGGAAAAATTTGAATTTTTGATTTCAACCCAACGATGTCTTGTTGTAATTTTGCGGCCGATAAGGCAGGGTTCCACTGTGAGGGACGAAATTCCACCTCGCGTCGCGCTGAAATTTGAAGAGGCTCTACTGGAGAAACTAGAATTAAAAAGGTCTGAATTGCTCGAGAATAAGAAGGTTTACGTCAACTTTTCGATTCGACCGTCTCGCAACGCCTGTTGTTGGCTTTCGCCTGCCTGCTTTTCCTATAGCGTCTCCCTTAGCTCCTCCTATTCTAACGCTTTTACTGCCCCCTGGTCATGCTTTCGTGATCTCATTTCTCTACTTAAAGTTACAATATTGCTATATATATATATATAGTTATTCGAAGTAATTTACAGAAATCTAGGCTGACATTATTATTCTAACATTATTCTAAAATTATGAAAATCTACACGCTCGTTGTTGCTCAAAGTTGATTTGTTCTATCTTATATTCTCCTTCATTAACTTTTAGTCTGTAACTTTATTCTAGTGGTATAAACCCGTACATTTTGCAATCTCCTAAACAGTTTGTATTCAAGCTGTTTCCAGTCTGCCTGAGCTTTTGTTTTCATTTAGTGATTATCGTACATGCTTGAATTCTATTCGTAAAATATATTCGATTGTGTAAAATTATTTTAATTAAAATTACAGTTAGTTTCTAGGCATTCAATATCTCTTATTTTTCGATCATTTATGACACTATGAACTCATGCAAAAATCTTATTCCGTCTTCCCCTTTTCGAAACAAAATTTCGGGTCCTTTCCCCTCTACATATTGGAACCATATGGATGGTCACACGTTTTCACCCTCCAGGGTTCCAGAGTCCTGTATATTAGGGCTATTTTCTTTGAAATTGTTTGAATACGATTTGTGCTATTTCGGGTATGCTCTTAAGCTTCGAACTCTGTTTTCCGTCACGTTTTGGGACCGTTTTATTGCTCGTTTCTCCGAATTTCCGAAAACTTGCTTAATCCCTTTTTCCCTAAGTTTTATGGTATTTTGTAAATTAACCAACCCCTCAAAGAAAAGAGGCCTATTTAACAATCCAACACTTCATCTAAAGCGCATTTCCTGTTTTTCTACCGTTTCTCTTTTAAAACTCGTCCTTTCATTTACTTTATTGTTTCCATGTGCTCTCCAGACCAAACTATTAGAAAACGAATCAGTCGAACCTCTTGGCCTAGCCCACCCATAAACTTTACGGCGTAGTTTCTCGTACTGGTTTCCGTTTGTTTCAAGAATTTTCGTTTTTATGGTTGTGGGGTTTTTCTGCTCGAGATTTTCATTTGTGATGTGAAAAGAGAAAGCTCCAGAAAATCGAATTTCAAAATGAATGAGATTTATTTAAATTATTAGCAAGTTGAATTCTCCCGCGCTGCACTGAGGCGCCTCTATGTTTGGAAATCTGAGATCATTACAATGGAAGACCATAGATGCCATCTAGCGCGAACCTTGAATCCAAAGATAAGATAATCAATGACGTCACGCTTCTTTCAGATATAGCATATAAACAATTATTAGAATAAATGTGTATACACTTCCATCCGTCTTGTTGTGGTTTTTCTATGGAAATGTTCTTCAAAAAGAAATAGAAGACAAGGAGCTGAAATTCTCCCAACTTATTACAAGAAAAGAAAATCCTCTGATAGATCAACTTTTATTCTCCAGCCTATTGGCCTTAAAAAATTGACGCGCTTGTAACACCATGTTTCAGAAATCTTTTTACATTTAGTTCCAAAGCCTTCCACGCTTCGCCTCGCACGCATTTCCCTACATTTCGCCAGCCTCCCTTTGACAAATTCTGCCTTCGCGGTTCCCACCTATTCCTGATCTACTGTGTATTGCTTGCTATTCCTTATTTGCTATTTACATAATTCAAAATTATCTTATTTCTGTTACCTCCCCTCCTTCAGCATCTGTCTCCATAATCTTCCTCCTCCTCCCTCTTACCCCCTCTTTCATGTGGTACGACCGCCATACTTATTCCACTCCTTTTTACATCCTCGTATTCTGCCGAACAGTTTTGTATCTTTGCATATCCCTTTCCACACGATTTACACATTCTCTTCTCCTATGCAAGTCATGAACTATTAGAGCCTGCCATACTTCCACATCGCACCCTAGCTATGAGCTCCTGATCTTCTTTCCCTCCTTTCTTAAACAAATATAACGCTCTCTCTATTGTCATAATCCACCCATATTTCTCATTGTAAATTGACCTTCTACCTTTTCCTCTCCTTCTGCATTGATCTTTCACTTCTTCCTCTAGAGTATAAAACTCGATTAGGGGAGGAGAATTATTCGTTTGAGCTCCCTTCTTCCTGATTCTATATCAGAAAATATAATCCTCTGATATCTTTTCTACTCCCTCAAATATCATTGATTATTATTTCAAATGAAAGTTAGGTTCATTTATCGAAAATTACAATTTATTACACAAATTTTTCTGAAAATTCTGTTTGATTTATGTTATTGGTATATGGATTGTTCCGATTGTTCAAATCGTTACCATTCATGTTCCAATTCCCAAATATCAGCTCTATAGTTTTTCAAAGAAAAATCTGTACAAGCTAATGAAAAATATATCTGAATAGAAAATTTTTCATATCAGCAATTTATTATTATTTATTAAACATATTGATTTTCTTCTATGGTTCTGTTTTATTAAGGAAGCGTTAAATTTGAAATTTTGAAGAAAAAGTTTTTCCAATTACTTCATCACAAAAACCTTTATGTAGATATTGTATACGTTCCTAACGGGTTTTGTAGCCCTTGGTAGGAACCCTAATGGTTTCAGCCGGATGTCTATTTATCGAATAAAGAAGAAGAAATGAGGGGAAATAATTGCAGGAAAAGAATTATGGGGTCAAAAAACAGTGGAAGTTTGAACAAACTTCGTAGGAGGAAAGGGAAAATTAGAGAAAGTAAGGGATGTTAAGGGATGGGAGAAAGTAAATAGAGAATAACACGAATAAAAAGAGGAGGGTTGGTAGGAGAAAATAAATGAAAGCGGGGGGGGGGGTATGAGAGAAAATTAGGGAGGGACGGAGGTATAAGAGTGGAGTAGAAGTAAGTGGTGGCAAGAGCAGGGAAGGCATTGTTTTGAACATTTAAAATATCATTTTGAAAAAGGTTTTTTAGTGGGGAATCCTTTTGTGGCATCCTGGAATATGAGCTATTCCAGGATGCTACATATCTCTTCCGTGTGGATTGATAATTTTGTGGCAAGCTTCAAGAACCGAATAGTGTACTTGCGGCAGCTCTCTCCTTCCCAAGTGGCACATTGCGGCATCTCTCCCCTTAGAAAGATTTGAAGTGGCAAAATACTGTTCGTGAAGATGATCCTGGCTTATTTCCTTACCCCCCTCACAAGTCTTGTAGGGGAAGGGTGCATTCCTGAGAATAGTCATGGCAATTATGTAGATCACATATCTCAAAATGGTTATTCGAGTAGAGGAGAGGTGCTGCACTTTTGCTACTTCTGAAACTTCATTAAAGCGTCTATGTTCTCCAAGTTTACCGAATAGAGAATAACTTCAGAAAGATGCCGAGTACATATTGGAGCGTTCCTGCGCTCCGCTTATACGTTTATTGTCGCCATGTGAGAACAAAATGAAAAAAAAATAAGTGTCAAGACAAAGCTTTTGGCTTCAAGTCAAAGCTCTCATACAGTTTCCATGAACTGTGACGAGCTGTTTATATTCAAAACACTTAAATTCAAGAGACATTATCCTGAAGGGTCACTGACATATGGTGCACCATCCGTCATCTCCAGTTTCCACTGTTCTTTAAATTTTATGCATGAGCTGTAGGAATATTTTTTCTAGTTTTCCCAACGTTCCGTGAATTAAAAATTATTCTCGTCAGCAGTATATTCATATTATCGGACATTTTAAAATGATACAAAATACAATGATAATATGGTACGTAGAATCCTATATAAGAAATCTCTAATGTTACGCGTAAAATGTAAAGCTCAACCGTGTAATGCTACGCCTGGCCGTGTTACGTAAATGTGCTTACGTGAGTTAGGTTTAGTGCTACCATGGCTGTGTGTGATATTGTATATGTGCGGAGCAGAAGGCCTCTCATTTAATAGGTTGTTTAGGGTTCTGTCAATCTTTTTTATAATTATTATGCATCTGTGGTTGAACAATTCATTATTGTTAATTGCATGTTTTTTTAATCTTCCAGAAATATGTTAAAATAACTTGATAAAAATTTGATTCTATTTCATATTTGTGTTTTTCTTCTATTTCTTGTCCGAGTTTTGGCATTTTCAAAATTCAAAAATATAAACGGAAATGAGAATTTTTAGCCAAACAACGCAAGGCATGAAAAAAAGTTTTAGGAAAAAAATGTTTCTTTTTGGGAGCCCTCCAGGATGATATTGACAACTTCTCGAATTTTCTCAAAAAATCGAAAATTCAAAATTGTTCATATTAGAAAGATTTTACAATTTACTTGAGAATTCGCCTTTTTATTCAAAACCAAAAGCATTTTTAGTTCATGTATCTTTTGTTACATTTCTTGTTAAAACTCTATCTCTCTTGATGAAAGATTCAACAACTGTTCCCTTGAGAATTCATTTTCTGTTCGAAAATTTATCACTCATGAAAGATGAGGGAAGGGAGATTAAGAAAGCAGGAAAAGAGTGTAGGAAGAGAAGAAAAGAAAGAAGGAGAATAGATAATAATCCGAAATAATAATAATTATTAAGAGATAGAAGAAAGGAGAAGAGAAGAAGAGGAAAAGAAGAAGAGAAAAAGAAGAGGAGAAGAGAGGATATATAGAAAAAACAGAAGAAAGGGAAAAGTAGGAGAAGATACAATGAAAAGAAGTGGAAAAAATGAAAGAGAGATCAGAATTGTGCAAAGAAGGGAAGAAAAGGAGAAAAAGAGACAGAAAAAGAGATAAGGGAAACCGTGAATATGAGAATGGGATGAAGGGAAGAAGGTATAAAGTAAAGAAAAGAAGTCGATCAGGAGAGAATAAGCGACAGAAGTAGGAAGCATTCTACGAGGATGAGAAGAGAAAATAATCAAGAGGGGAAGAAGGCTGGTAGAAGAGGAAATAAGGAGAATAAAAAAAGTAGAGAAACATAGAGTTTAGCAAAGGAAAGGGGAAGAAAAGAAGAGAAATAAAAGAAAAAGAGAAGAAGAAGAAAGTGAAGGATAGGAGAGTTACTAGAAAAAAGCAAAAAAGAAAGGGAGAAAAGAATACAGTTAGGATATGAAGAGAAAAAAGGCTAAAGAGAAAAGAGGACGAGCATAGAATAGAAAGAGATATAAGAGAAAATAAGGGAAGAGGGAAGTAGAAGAGGATAAGGAAAGAAAAAAGAAATAAAGAGAAGGAGACAAGTAGTGAATAAAAGAAGAAGAGCAGAGAGAGTTGAGGCGAAAAGAAAGGAAAGGAGTACAAAATAAGTGAAGAAGAGGATGAGAAGAAGGGGATAGGACAAAAATATAGGAAGGGAAAGAAAGACGGATAAGAGAAAAAGGACAAAGCGGAGATGAGGATGGTTAAGACATGAAGAAAGTTAGGAGGAGAAAAGGAGGAAGGAAGGACAGAATATTCGAAGGAGCAAAGCAGAAAAGGTGGATGAAGGAGATAGTTAATAATAGAGGAGGAGAAAGTTAAGAGGTGAAGAAAAGAATAGGAGAAAAGGAGAATATGAGAGAGGGAGAAGATAACAGAAGACGAAGAGAGTGATGGGAAAAGAAGAGTTTGGAACGAGGGGAATAGAAAATGAAGATTTGTGTGACGAAGAGTAGAAGAAAGGAGAGAAGCGGAGAAAGGAAACGATAGGAAGAAAAAAAGGATTCAAGAGAACAAGGAAATGGACTGAAGTTACGAGGATGCGTGAGGTGGAGAGAGAATATAAGGAGGGAGTAAGAGAAGGATAAAGTAAGGAGAGAAAGAGTGCAAGAAGCAGAAGAGAGTTGGGAGGAGAAGAAAAGGAAAGAAGAAGCAATGAAGAAAAGAATCGCAGGACGAGAAGGGGAGATAGAAGAAAAGAAGAAATGAATTTAAGGAGAATAGAGGGAGAAGAGCAGAAAAGCAGAGGAGAAGGGAAGAAGAAAGAAGAAGAGTAAAAGCGTATAGGAGAGAGGAGAAGTTAGAGAGAACAGAAGAATTGAAGAAGTAAAAAAGGTAAGACCTGGAAAAGAGCGTTAACAGATGAAGGGAAACGGGAAGGAGAAAAGAAGAAATGAAGAGGAAGGGAAAAGTATCAGAGAATGAAAAAGGAAAAAGAAGAGAATAAGAGAGTTGAAAGAAGAAAAAAAGGGAGTAGAACAAAGTTATGAGAAAAAGAGGAGGAACAAGGGAAAGAAAAAGGAAGGAAAGAGTTGAGTGACAGAAAGAAAAGGAGCAGAAAGGAGCATAAAGAAGAAGAGGAGGAGAGAAGATGTGAAGAAGAAAGGATGAGAATAAAATAGAAGTTTTAGTGAAGAAGAAAAGGAGAGGGGTCAAGAAAAAAGAGAAAAACGTAAGAAGAGAACAAGAGAAGAAGAAAACGAGAAAGCTAAGAGAGAAAGAGCTAAGAGGAGGAGGGAATAGGAGGAGAAGAGAAGGAGAGAGTTCAGCAAAGAAAAGACGAAGAAAACAAGAGAAGGAATGTGACCATCCTGATGAAGAATAATATTTTTTACATTCTCATCATAATGAGAAGGTATTGGTTCTATCGTAAACAATAAAGTGTTTGTAGAAGTATTGTCATACGTTTCTGTTAATAAATTTCAGAAGAGAGGATTACCATACATTCATTTTTCAATAATTTCCAAACCAATTTCAAAATTCTTCACACCAAGTAGTGTGAATCGTTTGATTTCTGCTGAAATTCCTGAACCTGTTGGAAATCCAATTTTGCAGATAATCATATTGAAAAATAATATACATGATCCATGCAGAAATTGGTGTTTAGAGGATGGTACGATTCTTTACAATAACGATAGTTTCACAGAATAAATAGAATCATACTATTATACATAAACCTTTATTCTATTACCCTTGAACCAAGCATAATTTAAAAACTCCCATGAAATTGATATTGAGTGGGGAAACATATGATATGTTGTTTTGAAATACTATTTTTCATTAGGTTTAAATTAAAGAAGTTAAGCCTAGTACTTGTTTTAATTGCGATAAAGTCGGGCATTATTCTCGCGATTGCCCCCGAAGAAACGAAAGGCGCGAAGGTGAGAGAAGGAAGTGTTTCGTGTGCCACAGGGAAGGCCACATCGCGCGCGAATGTTCTGAAAGAGGAAATGATGTGACCTGTTATTCTTGTGGTAAGCCTGGTCATTATTCGAATCAATGTTCGAATCGCGAACCCCTTCCCTCAAAACTATTTTGTGAAAACTGCAAAATAACGGGTCACAGCATGTCGAATTGCAGACGAAAAGACAGAGCAGCACCTGGACCCTCGAACGCGCAAAATTTGAACGAGTAAGGTTCTCGGCTTGTCGACGCAAAGCTGGGACCGCGGACGAAAATGCGTCACGAAAACGTTCTATCTTTATAATCAACCCTTCTTCCAAAACTCAATCACCAATAGTGTCCTTCGAAAGTAAAAATTTCAAGCAACAAAAGGTTGAATTTCTTGTAGACACAGGGGCTGAAATTAACGTAATAAAAATAGAAGGAATAAAATCTAACATCCAAATAAATCGAAAAAAGGAGTGTGACATATATGGAATCGGATCAGGAAAAACAAAAACTACAGGTGAAATAGAAATAGCGGTAAATGGCGTAAAAATTACATTTCATGTAGTTTCAAACTCGTTTCCAATAGTACAGGGTGGTTTGTTAGGGATGTCCTTTTTAATCGATCGAGACGCGGTAGTACACGTGAAAACTGGAAAAAGAACAACGGACATAGGCACAATTCCTTTTCGCAGAGGAAGAACGGTGAGACTTCTGGCGAGAACGCGGCGATTGATCTCTCTCCCAGTTGAGAACCCGAACATAGCAGAGGGTTACCTACCGCGAATCCAGGCTGGGCCCGGAATATTGTTGGGCGAATCGCTAGTTTCTTAGAAGGGCGATTGCATTAGTGTATTTTGCGTAAATTCTACTACTGAGGATATCGACCTGACTATTCCCCCAGTAACCTTAGAGGAGTTCGATGAAATAAACCGCGCCCCTCGAACTGCCCCTAAATCCCATAGTGATGATGAATCCCGTTCAAAATCAGCACTCAGAACAGCAAAACCGTTGAAAGTTTTGGACATCAAAGATTTAGACCGCAAAGAACAAGACAGTTTGATAAAAATTTTTAAAGACTTTTTGTATCAATTTAAATTAATAGCATAACGACAATAGACCAAGAACCTGTGCACAAAAGACCTCACAGATTACCACCTGAGCACAGAGACGAAGTAATTAAACAATGTAAAGAGCTGCTTGAGAATAAAACCATCATCCCTTCCAAATCTCCTTACAATTCCCCAGTTTGGATTGTACCGAAATGCTCAGATTATGAGGGACCAAAGAAATGGCGTATGTTGATTGACTATCGTGCCCTCAACGAGAAAACGATCTGCGACGCCTACCCCCTCCCTCATATTACCGAGATCTTAGATCATTTAGGTGGAGCGAAGTATTTATCAGTGCTGGATCTCGCTTCGGGTTTTCATCAAATCGAAGTTGAGCCCGCGGACAGGCATAAGACGGCCTTTAGCTGTCCTTTTGGACATTTTGAGTTTAAAAAACTCCCTTTTGGCCTTCGGAATCATCCTTCGTCCTTCCAAAGACTGATGGATCGAAATCTTCCTGGGTTGCAGGGGGTGGAAATGTTGGTGTACATGGACGGTATCGTCATTTATAGTAGCTCCTAGTAGCAGATTCCTTGGAAAAGAGATAACATATCTCGGACATGTTATTTCCGAAAATGGGGTAAAACCCGATTTCAAGAAGGTAGAAGCAGTCAAAAACTTTCCTCAACCAAAAAACAGAAAGAACATTAAACGATTTCTCGGTCTATCAGGGTACTACCGCCGATTCATCCCTGATTTCGCAAAAGAAGCCAAACCGTTGACCCTACTGCTAAAACAAAGTTCTCTCTTCTATTGGGGAACGAGGCAGCAAGAGGCTTTCGATAAACTATGCGAAATATTATCCACCGCACCTCTTTTCCAGTACCCAGACTTTACGCGCCCCTTTATAATCACAACAGATGCATCTGGATACGCGCTTGGAGCAATACTCAGTCAGGGCCCGGTCGGAATAGATTTGCCGGTCGCGTACGCTTCACGGACCTTAAATCAGGCAGAAACGAACTACTCAACGATCGAAAAAGAGTTGTTAGCAATAGTCTTCGCGGTTAAACATTTCAGGCCGTATGTCTACGGGCGAAAATTTACTGTTATAACTGATCATAGACCTCTGATTTGGCTACATAACCTGAAAGATCCAGTTTCTCGTTTGGCGCGTTGGAGGATAAAGTTAAGGGATTAAGAATTCGAGATTCTACACAGACCGGGAAGGGTAAATTCAAATGCCAACGCTCTCTCTCGTTATCCAGTAGACTCTACTGAGCAAGAATCCCTACGCCAACCACCCGCTACATCCAGTAAAGAGTCAGATCGCCGGATACTGAACGCGCATGGTCAATTATCCGACGCTGACTCTGATCCTCATGACCTCACCCCAATTTTCGAACACTTCATAGAGAAAGTTTTCGTAGGGTACTTTTTAGCGGAGGAAAGAGAGAGAGAGAGACAGTTGTACAGCGAGGTGGCTCTCAGCTAGAGGGGAAGGCTGTACAAACGCGCTGCTTTGATAACGAAGTAAGGGAGGAAGAAGAGAGACATACGGCCGTACAGCGAGGCGGCCCTCCGTCAGAGGGGAAGGCTGTACGAAAGTATGCTTGTAAAGAAAATATTACAAAAGGATTTGGAAAAAGGAGGGTAGACAATTGTAGTCCGAGTTTGAGTGATACAGGGAGATTATTAGGGACCGAGACGACAAACTTGACAGACGAGATCACCGTACCGACAAAAATCAGAAAAACGACACATAGAAATGAATCGAACGCGACAACTGAGGGGATTGGTAACAGCAACGTATTTTCTCAATTGAAACCTCTTTTCAAAGTTAGTCCAGACCAGTTATGGTTCTGGAACGATAATTTGATTAATTTTATGCCCGTAGACTGCGTGCCGACGAGTGCAATAAACAGAGATCTGATAGAGGCCCAAGCGTTTCGACTCAACGATCCAAGAAACGAAAAACCAGAATTAGGACAAGTGATAGTCACGCAGAAAGAACAATATCAAATTTTTCATCTCTTTGTAAAAGAAAGTATCGAGGACGGGGTAAATTTTAAGGATTTAGAATTAACACTCGACACCCTAAAGCAAACGACCCAAAACTTGGGAATTAAATCTTTTAGCATCGCGAAGAATAAAAATGGACTGGGGAGGCTGCTTTGGAATCAGGTCGAAGCTGCACTCAGAACCTGCTTCGGTTCCAAAAACTACGAAATCACAGGATGCACAGGCGGTATTAGGATCCCAGATGAGTCCGAACGTACCACGATTCTCGCAGAAAGTCACGATTCTACAGTAGGCGGTCATAGAGGCGAAAAGGCGACATACGAAAGAGTAAGGAAGCGTTTCTTTTGGAAGAATTTGAAAGAAGACGTGCACCGTTACGTACAAAGTTGTGATTCTTGCCAAAAGAAGAAGCTAGTAAGGGTAAAAACAAAACAGCTAATGAAAATTACAGATACTCCCACTAGGTCGTTCGAAAAATTGCAGATGGATATTGTAGGACCGCTGCCCGCGACGGAAATGGGGAATAGGTACATTCTCACCTGGCAGGACTGTCTCTCTAAGTATTCAGGGGCGATTCCACTTGTAAATACCGATGCACCCACGATAGCAGTAGCGTTCGCCGAATCGTTCATCTGCACTTTCAGATGTCCAGAGGCTATTCAAACAGATCAGGGTTCTCAATTCGTTAGCGAAATAATGGATAATTTCGCAAAAATCTTCAAAATTAAGCAGTACAAGTCTACTGCTTATCACCCACAATCTCTGGGGGTACTCGAAAGAAGTCACCATACTTTCGTAGAGTATTTGCATCATTACTGTGGCGAATCTAACTGGGATGATTGGCTGTCTTTTGCTATATTTTCTTTTAACACGACAAAACACTCTTCAACAGGGGTGACTCCTCACGAAGTAATTTTTGGTCGACCAGCGAGAATCCCTTCTGGATTCGCTGACGATACTGCGCCCATAACCTATGTAGGATATGTCGACGATCTTTTAAGTCGGATAGCCGAAACTCAATCTATGGCTCACGCCAGACTAGGTGCGACAAAGGAACGAATCAAACATTTTTACGACAGGAAACTAAATTAACTAGATTTTCAAGAAGGACAGTATGTTTACTTGCTAAAAGAGCCACGAATTGATAAATTGGAAGATCATTATGATGGACCATACCTAATAAACAAAATACTCAATGATTTGAATGTTGAGTTACAAATAAGTCGAGATAGAGTGAAAATAGTTCATATGAACAAATTAAAGCATGCGTTTTTGAGATTTCAAAATCGGAACGATGAAACATGAAGCTTGTAGATCGTTGCTTTGTCTTCAGGATTGCTTTGTTTCCATACGAGAACCACAAATAAAGTAATGTCTATAAATATCGAAAATAGTAATATATTGATAATAAAAATGTATAAATAAGACGATTCGACCCTTTGTCCCTACCAGGGTAGCAGAACTCAAATGAAATTATAGTTCGCCCCTTTTCACGCCGCTGTGTTTTGCTTTGAAACCGCTTCTCTACCTCCCCCTAACTCCACAGTATCATGTTTTGGCCTAGTGTTTTTCTTTTCTTCTTCTCGATCCCACTTTGTTTAAGTTTTAAAAGGACGTTTTATGAAAACGTCCTTTTGATAAGGGGAAAGTTGTAATGATCTCAGATTTCCAAATATAGAGGCGCCTCAGTGCAACGCGGGAGAATTCAACTTGCTAATAATTTAAATAAATCTCATTTATTTTGAAATTCGAGTTTCTGGAGCTTCCTCTTTTCACATCACAAATGAAAATCTCGAGCAGAAAAATCCCACAACCATAAGAACAAAAATTCTTGAAACGAACGGAAACCAGTACGAGAAACTACGCCGTAAAGTTTATGGGTGGGCTAGGTCAAGAGGTTCGACTGATTCGCTTTCTAATAGTTTGGTCTAGAGAGCACATGGAAACAATAAAGTAAACGAAAGGACGAGTTTTAAAAGAAAAACGGTAGAAAAACAGGAAATGCGCTTTAGATGAAGTGTTGAATTGTCAAGTAGGCCTCTTTTCTTTGAGGGGTTGGTTAATTTACGAAATACCATAAAACTTACGGAAAAAGGGATTAAGCATGTTTTCCGACTTTGGAACCCTGGAGAGTGAAAGCGTGTGACCACCCATATGGTTCCAATATGTAGAGGCGGAAGGACCCGAAATCTTGTTTCGAAGAGGGGACGACGGAATAAGATTTTTGCATGACTTCATAGTGTCATCGATGATCGAAAAATAAGAGATATTGAATGCCTAGAAACTAACTGTAATTTTAATTAAAATAATTTTACGCAATCGAATATATTTTACGAATAGAATTCAAGCATGTACGATAATCACTAAATGAAAACAGAAGCTCAGACAGACTGGAAACAGCTTAAATACAAACTGTTTAGGAAATTGCGAAATGTACGGATTCATACCACTAGAATAAAGTTACAGACTAAAAGTTGATGAAGGAGAATATAAGATAGGACAAATTAACTTTGAGCAACAACGAGCGTGTAGATTTTTATAAATTTAGAATAATGTTAGAATAATGACGTTGAAATAAATAAATGCTAGAATAATAATGTTATAATAATGATGTCAGCCTAGATTTCTGTAAATTACTC